>JBBPKT010000096.1:0-33326 GCA_038089395.1 Pulveroboletus frians
CATATGACGCCCCATCGGCATTGGCTGCGCAACTACAGCCCGAAACGCGTCCCTATCAAACTCGCCGATAATACTCTCGTGTACTCAGCTGGAGTCGGGTCTGTGGTATTCCATCCCACGCTGAATGGAAAGAGAGGCAGAGCGGTCGAGTTCTCTAATGTCCTGCATGTCCCCCAGCTACGGAACAACCTCCTAGCTGTCCTGTACCTAACTCGTCACTCATCCTTCGATGTCCATATCAATGCCACCCACATGTCCTTTAGTCGGTCGAATGGACCACCACTCTTTGTCGCTCCCATCAATGAGCACCATGCTGCATTCCTAGATGGTGTTACAGAGCCCATCACTGAGTATGCATGTCCTGCGACCACTGTCCCACTCGATCTGGCTTTGTGGCATCGACGGCTTGCCCATCATAATGTAACCGATGTGAAGGCACTGGCTGAGCGCAACCTCGTTACTGGCATGCAATTGGACATCAAGACCGTGCCTGATCCGCTGTGCGAGCCATGCTTAGCAGGCAAGATGCACGCAAACCCTTTCCCTAGCAGCTCCTGGCGTGCTTCTCGCCCTCTGGAGCTCGTGCACTCAGATGTCCATGCTGTCCCCTACCCTTCATTCTCCGGATTTCGCTATTGGGTCACCTTCACCGATGATTACTCGCGATATCGGTTTGTGCTGCCTATTCGCGCCAAATCGGATGTTTTCAGTGCCTTCAAGCAGTTTAAGGCATTCGCAGAGAATCAGACTGAGCGGAGAATCAAGACCCTGCGAGATGACAAGGGTGGGGAGTACATGAGCAATGCCATGCTCGAATTCACCAACGAGTGTGGCATACAGCGCCAGCACACTGTCCGAGCTCGCCCTCAGCAAAATGGTGTAGCAGAACGTGCTAATCGAGTCCTATCCGAGCGCATCACTGCTATGCTACAGGAGTCTGGGCTCGCCATGTCATTCTGGGGTGAAGCCCTTGCTGCACTTGTCCACGTCTGGAACCGTTGTCCCACAGCTGCCTTGGACAATGCTACTCCATATGAGCTATGGAATGGTCGCAAACCAGATGTCTCGCACCTCCGTGTCTGGGGGTGTACTGCCTATGTCCATATCCAAAAGGACAAACGAGAGCCATTGCGCCCCCATTATGATAAGTGCGTCTTTATTGGCTATCCAGATGGCTACAAGGGTTGGAAGTTCTATAACCCTACCACGAAGCGCACTCTGATCTCAGAGCGTGCTGACTTTGATGAATGACCAAGTCATGGACCTGGCGTGACTCGCCTGCCCATCCGAGCTGTCAACCCTCCCCATGTGCCTGCACCTGCACCAAACCCGCCATATGTGCCACCTGACCTGCCTGGTGATGTCGACAATGATGAGCCAGTTGCAGCTCCGGAGATGCCGCCTCCTCAGGGGGGCCTCCTGGATCATGATGAGCCACCACCTCCTCCGCCTGCGCCTAGCCCACCTGTCACTCCGCCTCCCAGAGCACCCAGCCCAATTGGCATTGGAGCTCGACTACCTGTCCGGAATCGACAGAGACCTCGAGATTGGTGGAAACGCAGTCCTGCTCAGCTTGTGGATGAATCGGACGACGAGTCTGATGAAGAAGCAGATATGGCTGAGTGCCTTGCTGTGAGTTCCGTCCACCCCAGGTCATTTGCAGATGCCATGCGCAGAACGGATGCTGCCGAGTGGAGAAAGGCTGCTTTGGCCGAATTGGAAGCACACAAGGCCAACGGTACCTGGATCTTGGTACCACGCCCGAAGAACCGGCCTGTAATTGGTTCTAGATGGGTATTCACTCAGAAGTATCGTGCTGATGGCTCCTTTGACCGCTACAAGGGTCGCCTCGTCGCACAAGGCTTCTCCCAGCGTCCAGGATTCGAGTATCTGGAGGTATTTGCGCCCACTGTGCGCCTACCCACCCTGCGCATCATTCTTGCGCTAGCAGCACTCCATGACCTCCATCTCTGGTCTGTCGATGTGTCCAATGCCTATCTCAATGGTGAAATGGACTGCGATGTCTATATGGAGCAGCCAGAGGGTTTCGCTGATGGTAATCCCAGGGATGTTGTCTGCTTGCTGAAGAAGGCGCTCTATGGTACCAAACAAGGCGGAAATCGATGGAACCGGAAGATGCGCACCACCCTCGAATCTATGGGCTTCAAACAGACCTATTCGGACGCAGCAGTCTATATCTTTGTCCGAGGTGATGTCCGGATCATCTTGCCTGTATTTGTTGACGACATGACCTTTGCATCAAAGTCACTGCCAGCAATCAAACAGGCCATCGCTGATCTGAGCACCCACTTCAAACTGCGCGACCTGGGACCCACTACGGAGCTCTTAGGCATCAAAATCGACCGAATCCGCTCCCAGCATTCATTGACCATCTCCCAGCCACAGTACTGCATCGAGATGCTTTCTCGCTTTGGAATGGCTGACTCGAAGCCTGTGTCAACCCCAATGACACCAGGTTTGTGCCTCTCACGCGATCAGAGTCCCAGGACTGAAGAGGAGCGCGCCTTTATGCGCTCGGTCGATTATGGTGGCGCCATCGGCTCCTTGCAGTACCTCTCCTGCACAACGCGCCCAGATATTGCTTACACAGTTGGCCAACTCGCCTCCTTCACCTCGGATCCCGGACTTGCTCATTGGCACGCCATAAAGCACCTATTCCGGTATATCAAAGGTACCATTGACTATGCGATCACCTATGCCCCAGATCCATCTATGTCCGAACTATTCACCACATATTCTGATGCGAATCATGGCGGTTGCAAGGATACAGGACGCTCTACTGGTGCCTATGTTGTCAAGGTGGGTACTGGAGCCGTTTCATGGCAGTCAAAGCGACAGTCAATTGTGGCACTGTCCACCACAGAAGCGGAGTACATGGCAGCTTGCGAGGCTGGGAAGGAGATCGTCTGGATGCGCAAGATGCTAAACGAGCTCGGATTCGTCATACCCACCTCATCAGTGCTCTACATGGACAACCAGTCTGCTATCCAGGTTGCGAAACATCCAGAACACCATGGGCGGATGAAGCAACTCGACCTGTCATGGTATTGGCTGCGAGATGTAGTCGACCAAGGCGCTATTCTACCCACTTATGTGCCGACTGGCGAAATGACTGCCGATCTGCTCACAAAGGCCTTGCCGCGTCTCAAAGTGGAATATTTCTGCAAGCAGATGGGACTGGGTGCGTACAAGGGGAATTAGCTGGTTGGCAGAGATGCACAATCAGGGGGGAGTGTTGAGCTTGGTGATTGCGCACATGTAAGCCACAGTGTGGCGCGACTTATTATTGTTTATTATTGTTTACACTTTAGAGTAGTAGAACCTGCGAGTCCAATGTCAGGACTCCTTAGTCTCTGACATCGGACTCCAGGTATGTGCACATCTAGCTACATCAATTTATAGTCTCTGACATCGGACTCCAGCTGCCAGATTCAGCTGTTTAACAATTAGGTGTAGATAACTGTAGATAGGTTGTTTTTTTTTATTAGGTTTTTCATCAGGACTGGTATTGTCAGGATGAGTAACTCAGGGGTGCTCTTAATGAGTTGTGAGAGTGTCCTAAAATACAAGGGGACAAGGTGATACCTTTTTATGGGAGTGTCTTAGGCAGGACCAGATATCCATGGGCAGTGGGGCCTTGTCAAGTTACCCTAAGCCTGGGGGCAACTCCTGGCTAGTCCATGTGTATATATGGACAGAGAGAAGCTCTTACTGATCTGGCCTCCTTACTGGGGGGCACTCTTTATAAGATGACAGCAAGGGGCTCTCTTCACTTAGTCAGGGACTTTGTGAAGTCATGGTGGAGGGTTCTTATATTTACCAGCTATGTTCTATGGCATATGTGTGAACTAGGCTGTTCTCTTTTACTTAATGTGAGTTTCTTTCAATAGGAACAAAGGCAACATGGGAGTTGATCACTTTAATCTTCCTGAAAGTGTATATGCAGAACTCTATATCATGTGTGCATATGTAGGTATGGGAATTTCCTTAGTAGGTAAGCTGCTCAAAGAAGGCCTGGCAAAGGGCAGGGTGGGAGAGAGTTTGCTCAAGAGAGTCCCAAGTCAGTTCCACAGGGTCAGATGGGGAGGCAGAGGGGGGAGTGTACTTAAGAGAGCCATCTGGGTTGAATAGTAAGGTATCCTTAAGAGCCTGCATTGCTCCCCTTTTAATATAGGAGAGAATGGCTCTGAGAAAAGAGAGGGTAGAGATTAGCTGCAGTAAGTATGTTGTACTCATAGTCCCTATCCCAGTCTGACAAGAGCTAATAGTAATCTCTGGGGGAGTTATCACCCAGGGAGTCTATGAATGTGTATATGGCAGAGGCTCTATGAGAGCAAAAGACCTGGTTATAGACAACTGAATTACCAGTCCAGTTTGGAGAGGAGAGTTCCAGCCAGGAGAGAAGTGCCAGTCTGGAGTAGAAGGCTGTATAGGCAGCAATGCAATGCTGGAGGATAAGCAGGTTGACCTGGCCAAGAGAGAGGACAGAGGTTACTGCAGAGGGGAAAGTGCAGGCTCTAGGAGGAGTCAAAGGTGAGGATCTGATGAGAGGATGAGGATCCATATAGAGTGGCAGCAGTGGGTATTTGCTGAGATGGGGAGTGGGAGGGAGGGAGGGGAGACTCATTAAATATTCCACCAAACAGGGTGCCTGTATCATGGTCATGGATACAGGAGAGAGAGTTGTCAATGATTGTGACAGAGAGATATTGGATTGTCCTGGTGATGGTGATATATGAGAGTGTAGCAGCTGTCATATATATGAGATTGAGAGTGGTGACATGGGGGTTGTCAAATATATGGGCATGGCAATGGTGATATATGAAAGCATATGAGCTGTCATGTTATATCTTGGTGATTGGCTGTCAGATATATGAGGTAGGCAGCCATGGTGACTTCTGACAGATATTAGACATAGCTGTGCCAGGTGGTGGAGAATGATTGGGATGTCAAATTTCCTAATATTGTATCCAACAATAGTGTGGCTAGTTAGGATTTCAATGAGGTTAGGGGCTATATATTGTAGAGTTTTTCCAAAGTAGTCCAAGTCATGTTGAGATATCTGGTTGATTTTGAAAGCCGCTATTGTTGAACAGTTGATATCAAGCAACTGGAGTCCAATGTCAAAGACTAAGGAGTCCGGACATGGAACTCGCAGGTTGTACTACATGTGTGTACACAACAATAAACAATAATAAGTACCAACATAACTGACATGACTGACAGTAGTGGTCAGTCACTAATATGTCAGTCACTATTAGAGTGTGAGATCATTAGCCTCAACACAACACTCCCCCCTGATTCCGCATCTCTATCTATTAGTTAGCTTGCCTTGCCTAATCCCATCTGTTTGCAGAAATATTCTACTTTCAGCCGCGGCAGGGCCTTTGTAAGCAGATCAGCAGTCATTTCTCCAGTCGGAACGTAAGTGGGCGATATAGCACCCTGATCAACTACATCTCGCAGCCAGTACAATTGCTTCATCCGGCCGTGGTGTTCTGGGTGCTTTGCAACCTGGATAGCAGATTGATTGTCCATGAACAGCACAGATGGGCCAGTTGTGGTGAAACCGAGCTCAGTGAGCATCTTGCGCATCCAGATGATCTCCTTGCCAGCCTCGCATGCAGCCATGTACTCTGCTTCCGTGGTAGAGAGTGCAACAACAGATTGGCGCTTTGACTGCCAGGAAACAACACCAGTACCTATTTTGACAATATAGGCACCTGTAGAGCGGCCAGTATCCTTACAACCGCCATGATTGGCATCTGAGTAGGTGGTGAAGAGCTGGGTCATGGCTGGGTCCGGGGCGTAGGTGATAGAGTAGTCCACAGTGCCCTTGATGTAGCGGAATAGGTGTTTTAGGGCATTCCAGTGTGCAACTCCGGGATTCGATGTGAATGAGGCGAGTTGTCCGACTGTATAAGCAATATCTGGGCGTGTGGTGCAGGATAGATACTGTAATGAGCCGATAGCACCGCCATAATCAATAGATCGCATGAAGGTGCGCTCCTCTTCACTCCTGGGGCACATATGGCGCATTTTCAGCAGGATAAGTCATGCCAGCAGGTGGGCGAGCGATAGGTGGCGCATCAGCTGCGCTGCGACTGTTGGGCGGCCTTTCATCAAAATCAGCGCGTTCTGAGATAACAGTGCGCTTGGTGCTCGGGTTGTAGAACTTCCATCCCTTGTAGCCATCCGGATAGCCAATAAAGACACATTTTTCGTAGTGTGGACGCAATGCTGGCCTCTTATCCTTCTGGATATGTACATAGGCAGTAGATCCCCAAACTCGAATGACATAGCTAGTCCGGATTCATGTAACATAGCTGTAATGCGCTCTGATAGGACCCGATTGGCTCTCTCTGCTACTCCATTCTGCTGAGGGCGCGCTCGGACAGTGTGCTGGCGCTGTATGCCACACTCAGTAGTAAATTTGAGCATGGCATTACTCATATACTCCCCTCCCTTGTCATCTCGCAGTGTCTTGATTTTGCGCTCGGTCTGGTTCTCTGCGAATGCCTTAAATTGCTTAAAGGCATCGAAAACGTCCGATTTGGCACGAATGGGCAGCACAAACCGGTATCTCGAGTAGTCATCAATGAAGGTGACCCAGTAGCGGTAGCCAGAGAAGGTGGGGTAGGGCACAGCATGGACATCTGAGTGGACAAGCTCAAGGGGCCGAGAAGCACGCCAGGAGGTACTAGGGAATGGGTTTGCGTGCATCTTCTCTGCCAGGCATGGCTCACAGAGGGGGTCAGGCGCAGTGGTGATGTCTAATTTCATATTTCTCACATTGGAGAGAAACAAGTACCCGACCTCCTTGTTTGTCAGATCGTCTGCTATATGAACATCTGCATAGTCTAGTGTGAGTCCTCTGAGAACCTTGTTTTCCCAAATTGAAATGAGGGCCTCTTCAGTGTCGGTGAACATGCTGTAAGTCTTTTCGGTGAACCAAGACTGTAGATTATCGCAGGCCGAGCTTTTGTCGACATTGTTGGTCTTTACTCAGGTGCTGATCTCAAGTAAAAAGGTGAGATACATACAGTATTCGAATTTCGTGATGAATGAGGTGATGTGGACCAGCTGTTTGAAAGAGCCATCTTGATTCAGGGAAAGAAGTGCCAAGCTGGCCTCAGTGGGATCAGCGATCAACACACCTTCTTTCTTCTTCCAATTCATGGTCCATATCCATAGAAGAACTTGATGGATTATTGCTTGAAGGAGACCGTCATCTAACCCTTCATCTTCATCTTCCTCGTCCAAGAACACCAGTGTGGTTTGAAGAGTGGTAAGATGGTGATTAGTTTCATCTGCCAATGGTGATGCTGTTACTCCTGACAGACCTCAGCCATCCTATGATCTGGTGTCTGATCTGTCCAATACTGATTATCCACTCTCAATTCCATTTCTGCTGACCCTCCTCCCTCTTCAATTTTGTATGAACCCATACACCACATTTCTGATATATGAGTAGTGAAATCCACCAATTTTATCTACATTGTGGCAGAGCCCTCCCTGCTTTCCCACCTATCCTCTCCCTCCCTCTCTCTCTCCTTCCCCTTCCATTTCTTTTTCCCTGCCCTCTTATCCACCTCCACCACCCCTTGCACCTCTGCTGCCTGCCACTCTTTCACCACTAGTCACCCCTTTACCACCCTCTCCCTATCTCCAGAGCTGCTCTGGACAAACTCCTCGTTAGTTCAAAGAGCTAGACAAGGCATTCTTGTGCCCTCTGCATCTGCTGAAGACAACTACATCTGCTGAAGTTCATGCCTGCTTTGTTTTTCTGCTTGGTGATCCTTGTCTTTTCCATTTCTCTCTGCATACACTCACTCTCTGCTGTAGCCTCTTCTGGAGCTCTGTTCCAACTGCATGTTATACACCATCTTTGCACCCCAATCTATATCCCACTTTCTTACCTCATCCATCACATGACTGGTCATGTGATAGGGTCTAGACCATGATGTCATGCCTCATAGCCACCACACCCTTTTAATCTCATTCTTACACTTCTATATCACAGAATCTTATGAGTGTGTACATTAGATTTACCATGTATAGTAGTTTATCTCATGGACTCTGTGGTCCATGTGCACCCCTCTGTACTATATAAACACAGGTGTCTCAGCTGGTGTCCCCAGCTTTGACCTTAACTTATAACCTTGGGTGATTGAGTGCATGTGAGCTCTTCCTTCACATCCTCCTCACTAGGCTCGTAGAAGCCTGTGAAGCTGAGGCCAGTGGTATAAGCAATTTGTTGTTTGTAACACTGCATTGTTTCCACACATGCTGACAGAGAACACACATCTTCGCTTTTAGTGCTCTGGCCTGTGACTTGCACCTCTCAGGTTTTCTGATGTGCATACACCTTGCACATGGTCGTGTGATCTGCGCCTCACCTGTCATTGATGATGTTAATGCCATGGCCGCCACCTGCTGTTCATCTTCCTTGCATTGCTGCTCTATCTTGCACTGCCACAGCTCCTCAGCCTTCTTGCCCCATTCTTCCTCCTCCATTGCCTTTCGGTGCTGTGCAGGGCCAGTCAGTTACCATTCTGGTTGCCAAGGTTGACTTACCACTTCCTTCTTCTTGTGCCACTTCTCCTCCCTCACCTGCTCCCTCTACTGCAGCTTCTTTATCACATGCCAATCCCTCTCTGCTGCCTTGGAGGCAGTGACCGACACATCATCATTGGAGTCCATTAGAAGGTTATATGTAGGAATGGAAATACAGTAAATACAAGGAAGCACCACCCCAAAGAAGTATGATATGTATGTACATATTACTAAAGGCCTACTGCATGCATGACACAAATGCTTTGGGTCCATCAATATTCTGGGCTTTGAATACACAGACACCTGAACTAATGGGCAAATTCCTCTGCTGGTGATTTGTAGCACCAGATTGCCTACTATCTGAGAAGAGCAGAACTTTGTCACAGACAACATTCCAGTTGTGTCAGATGGTTTTCTCTTGGTCCTCCCTACTGGCCAGACTAATGGGCAGATGTTCCTGCTATTCCCTAAGTTCTGGAAGCTAGAATGCCCTCTGGAGTAAGCTGCTCAGATTCCTCTGTGTTTGTTGTGGCTTCAGTGCCCTGCAAGTGTACCCTGCTTAGAAAATCCACCCCACCATATTTTAGGCTAGGAAGCCTACATTCTCATAAAAACATATATATATGGAATCTATCTTTTGGTATGAACATGACTGGGTCTGCTGAATGTGCAGACCATTCTGGCCCTGTCTGTTTTTCACCCCTCTCTGAAAGTCAGAATATGTGATATCAGGACCTCCCTGAGTGCTAAAATATCTTGGCTCTGCTACATGGTATGTATGGCAAGTGTCTATTGTTTGCTGAATTAAGTGACTACTGTCTTTTGGAACCAGCGCAATCTCATAACCCACCAAAAAGAGCTTATCCAAAAACACATTGGCAAAGTGCAGAAGATATAGGTCACAATCCAAAAAGTTTGGCTGAGTAAGAGGAACCTAGAAGTGGGTGAGGTAGCACAACTCTGCTGAAAATAGATAGTATGAGAACATACCTCTGAACTTTCATCCCCGATCACATTGTGTACTTCGCATATGTCATGCTTATATATGTTATCCCTTGCTATCCCTTGCCTCAAAGACAAGGTATTCCTTGAGAAACAATCATCTGTGAATGTGAATATTCCAGAGAACTATAAGTCACGGCCAAAAAATAAATATAGATCATTAACAATAAGCATGGTAGCTGAGGGAAAGGTGGTCACTTCCAATGGGAGGAAGAATGATTGTGGAGCCGCTAGCCAGCCCAGCTGCATGTGAATGATAGGAGGGTGGGTGATAGACAAGGTACCAATGTAAGCGGTTCAACCGAGTGAGATCGGGAGAGTACAGGGGAAAAAAGAGAACTCGGGAGCCTACAATAATCATATCAACAACGTTATATAGACACATAATTATCAACAGACCTGAACCCTCGACGATATCAATGAAATCTGGGTTGTGATGGATCTGATCGAGGGTCTTTTAACTCGCCCATTGGTATCAACGTGACGGCGATTGGTGGATTCATCTGTCGAACATCTCTTGTTGAACGAGTGTGACTCATTCGAATGTCAGCCAAATTTAGGTGTGCATAGCGAGTCAGACACTGACGTCGAAAGAGGCCGTACATCATATGATGTACAGGAACCCTGGGTCGAGGTAGGGGGGGGGGGGCAGGGCGACCAGAGGGAGACTGACTGGGCAGAAGCTCGCAGGTGCTGTGTTGAGCTTAGTGATTTGATTACGCACTCTCAACATGACTGACTACTACACTAATCATGACTGACCACTACTGTCAGTCATGTCAGTTATGTTGGTACTTATTATTGTTTATTGTTGTGTACACACATGTAGTACAACCTGCGAGTTCCATGTCCGGACTCTTAGTCTTTGACATTGGACTCCAGCTGCCTGACTCAGCTGCTTAACAAAATGGTGGCCAAAGAGCTGAGAAAGTCCAGCTGCTCGGCATTACTAAAATTCAAGCAAAGAGTTTCAGTGAGAACTGCCTTGGATACCTTGGAAGGGAGTCTCTGGGCCTGGCTTGGTACTTCTTCCATGCTACAGAAAGAGGCTGAAGTTTCCCAATTAGGATTCCAGGACCACTCTTTGCCAATTCATTCAGTAAATTGTGCAAAAAGATTGCTGCTGGATGGTGGAAACAGTTGGTTCCAGCAGATAGCCAATTGCAAGGTCACAATGGCTCGGAAATAAGGGAAATTGGCCTGAGAAAGGGAAGAGATGACAAGATGATCTGTGGCACACTGCCAGGCAACCCAATGCACCAGACAAGAGAGGCTGGAGTGTGGGGATGGGTCAAGGGCAGAAGCCAAGCCTAGTTTTCCTGCATGCCAGCAGCAGTAACTGCACTCCAGGGCCAGCACAGCCAGCAGATCTGGCAGAGCACCAGCTTGAAATCTCACACTTTCCTGCCAAATACCCAAGAGGAGTACCAGCAGATTGTGGTTAAGGTAGAGGCAGCTGGTATCCATTGGTTGCCCAATGGCTGCATACTGATGCAGCACAGCCAACATAGCAGAGGCAGGCTGCTTTCTCCTCTCTCGGTAACCATGGGGTACTAACCTCTAGGACTTTAGCTAACCTAACCAAGAGTGCACACCACCCAACTTGCACCTCCTCCGGCATCTCCCAATTTTTCTTGGCAGGCAAGAACCTGCACTGGTGCAGATAGAGACTCACTAAGGGAAAGCAGATTCACCATTAGCAGAGGGGATTGGGCTCCTGCACAAAAGGGGGGAGCAGCCTTTGCAGCCCAGGAGAGGGGAGTAAGGGCACCAGACCCAAACCCTGCAAAGTGGACAGAGGGGTTAGGGACGATGAGGCAATGGGCAGCAGTGGGGGTGCACCTTTGCAGAGTGCTCTGCTTTGTATGCCTTGGAAGATAACCACTTGGGGGGAAAGACCATGCACTGGGCTGGGCAATTCAAGCATTTGCATGAGAGAAGAAATCTAGGCAGCAGACGAACTAACCTGGTTGAATCTTCACAGAAGAATACTTGGCCAGCCTGCACAAGGTTGTTGCGTCACCACGGAATCCATGGGCAGCTGAAAACCGACCATCTGGGTTAGCTAAGTGAGCATAGACCACTAGGGGAAACCACTCACACATGAGATCACCTAATTTGTAAACACATCCGGTGCTATAATCCATTGTAATCAGCACTGTGTATGAGGTACTCACTGTCCTATCTTGATCATGTGTGTATTTATACTACCACCATTGGTTGCTATTGTTTTGGACATTCTGAGGGTTACAATGATTTCCTGTAATCCCAGACCTGGATTCAGCTCAATTGTGTGAAATATTCTATTTTGCTCGGTTTGAGTTGAGAATGATGTAGTAGGCAGTTGGTGGGGTGGATTTCTAAGTTTCACCACTTGATTTGCCCTTTTGCATTGTTAACCTAGGTTTAGCTAATCACATCAATAACAAATTTAACCTCAAAGTCAAGTAGATGATAGCATTCTGTGGGAATATGTGCTGAATAATGTATGATCAATATAGTACAGTCAGTTGGGTACTGCAGGATAGCAAGTATGGAATGAAATTTTTTTTTTTTAAATCAACAGTTTTTATATCTGAAAGACGTGCCAGACCAACATGAACCACTTGTCATTTCACTGCATGCTTGCCACAATTGTTACTGCATCCTCCCTCTGCTTTTCCTGATATCTGCTCTCAATGAATATCACCCAGCCACATCTTCTCATCTCCGGGATCTACACTATTGCCCAAAAGCTGTCTTTAGCTGATTCTATCTTATTGCCTGAGCCCCGATTCAGGTTCCAAATTTCGCACTGTTCAATGGCCTGAATAGACATCTGCCACTACAAATTGCTAATGTGGACATTTTTGATGGTGTAACATGTAGCAATGCAAATACAGACAGGAGGAGCCTCCACTGAGATTCCTCCCTTTCCTTTTGCTACATCATCATTCAATCTGGGGTCAAAAACTGCATACCAAGAGCAGAGGCAATATCTGAGTGTGGGTGCTTTATTTGGCCATCACCAATAATTGGCTTCCCACTAGTTTCACTATCCCACTCAGCCTGGAGAGCTGGTATATGACCCCAAACAAGTTCTCTATGTGAATGAAGCTCCAACCAACCTGGTGTGATTAATCTGAGCCAGATTGCAATAAACCCCCTAATTTGATATGTCCTATGAACAATAATATTATGAACTTTTCAATCAGTTGTTTCTTATATCATCACTCACCTGAGTGTGATTGCACACCATGACTGACCACATACTGACCACTAGACTTGTCAGTTGCGGCATGTAAGCCATAGTGTGGCACTACTTATTATTGTTTATTGTTGTTTACACTTTAGAGTAGTAGAACCTGTGAGTCCCATGTCCGGACTCCTCAGTCTCTGACATCAGACTCCAGGTATGTGCACATGTAGTCACATCAATTATTAGTCTCTGACATCGGACTCCAGCTGCCTGAAGGCCACACTCACACAGAACACTCATTTCAAAGTTTTGATATGCAGTGCAGGGGGGTGTGCCACAAAGAATGGTGATTAAACACAACTATATCATCCACCATCTCTAATAGTCTCACTGCCCCTGCCATGCACACCTGCCCTTTGATCTTCTTGATGGTTGCTTTACCCCTTATTCATCAGTCTCTGTGAGGTTAAGGAGGAGTGTTGAAACCCGACCTGCCTCTAAGAAACATTCTCGCATCATCAGTTTCTGATATATTCCAATTGCCACATTTCTACTCCTTCCAGTTTATATAGATGAGCAGCTCCCTGATATCCTGTAATCTCATCTCTTTTCCTGCTCACCTTGCTCATGCTTTCATGTAGATACATTCCCCCCATTCCACTTCAAGCATTGCCATCTTGCAGTGGCCTTTCCACCACCCTAGCCTAGCACCATACTACACCTTTTCTCTTCTTTCCCTTTCCTAATCTGCCATTTAAAACACAGACTGAGTATTTACCATATGAGCCTGTCTTATTCTGCACTGCATTCTCACCCCACTTTGTTGACAGCATCAAGCAATACATATTTTATCATGCTAGCTTCTATATCTATTACAACATCTAAAACTTATTCCACAGACCTTCCAGAGTGAGCTCTTGAACTCCCATAGGCTACTTGATACAACTCAAAAGCAACATAGGGTACCTTGCTTCACCCTCCTTTCCAGCCCAGTTGAAGTTAATCAGTTGCAGCTTTCCCTTCCATGTTACCATCATGTTTGGCCTTTGCAAGTCACCAAAGATATAATCACCATCATGAAGTAGTTTGAGTGCCTCTTGCAACTCTGATAGAAAGCTATAAAATACCTTTTTCATCTCTGTCAGCATCTGACCATTCACATATTCCATCACCACCATTTACAGGTTACTCTAGAATGACATGTCTGCTGTCACATTGATCTGATCATGGTAAATGAGCTTTGGGGCATATCTGGCCAATGCCATCATTCAGTGAGTATCTGTATGTATGATGTCACAAATTTCACTATGATCTTCTTTGGAGGTTCCTTGACTGTCTTGGTAATGTATATGATGCAAGAAATGTGTTTTTTAAACTATCTGTGATATTCAAACTCGATTAGTGTATCCCTGTCCAGGTACACATTAGGAGAAGGAAAGAGTTGGGAATGTGAAGTGGGAGGTGCATGGTCACAAGGTAGTATGTTCACCAGCATTTTGTACCATGATTCCAGCCAAAAGACCAATTCACTAAGTGTATAGAAGATGCATGAGATTCACCAAAATTGATCATGGTTATGAGTTGAGTGCAGAGGTATCCACACAAAATCCATCAGTTGCCACACAACACATTTTCCTATAATAATCCCTCCTATGATTGTCAACCATGGTCCTGCATGTGTAATATTGAAAGAGGGACAATAGCACTTCCAATAGAGTGCCTTGTTCTTGCAAAAAATTGCTGATAGTGGCAAAAACAATAGATTGGAGATAAAAACAAGAATACTGCTTGTGTTGACAGATCTGACCCATTGTTCCCAAGCTTATTCTTCTCTTCCCCGACAACCAGGTATGTTGCTAACTCTTTGCAAAAACTCTATATAATGAAATCTAGGCAGTAATCATTGGAACAGATCAGAGAGGTCAGTAAGTGTCTGAGGAGCTTTGACAGGTGCACTCTAAGAGATTTACTATGAGCTGTCTCACTCTCATAGATTGGCCTGAATCCAGCCAAGACATTGTGCACCAAACCAGCTGTAATCTCATCTAACTTGTACTCTGGCTCGAACATCTTGCTTAAGAAGTGTGTGAATGCTGGACTGAATAACTGGAATGCTCTGATTCATCACAACGCTCTTTGATGAACTCGGCACATTTGTTATATCACATTCACTGACCTAATTATTTTTCATCATCCCCTTTCTTTTTTCAATCACATGACCAGATCATGTGCCTTGGGTCTAGACCTATGACATCATATGACATCATACCTCATGGTTAACACTCCCTTTTGATCACCATCCTTATGCTTCTATATCACAGAATTCTCCCACACCCATGGGATATCACTCACTATATATAGTATTAGTTTACACCTTACTATACCAACCCTGTATGCACACCATGGTCTGTGTGTAGTAGTCCACCATATATAAAGGGTGTGTCCTCAGCTGGTATTCCCAGCTTTGGCCACTTGTTCCTTGAGTTAAAACCTTGGACAATAAGTGTATTTCTTTGCTCTTATTCTCTCTGAGGCTTTACAGCAAAGCAAGCCTTCAGTTGCTTAGCTTCAGTGTTTCAACTCCATCATAACACTTGGCCAAAGCTTTATACTGTAATCTGAGTATATGCCCTGCCTGGCATTCAGAGCTGAACTTTACAGAAGTAACCAAGAGTGCATGAGTGTTTATCCACCTCAGAAGAATCAAGAAAGAAAGCAAATCCATGTGTATGGTTGCTTGGCCTAGGCATAAGGGACATTGCATAGTGGCACTGTGTGAAGGGCCAGGGCATATCACCCAAACAGATATTCATATGGTCATCTGCTGTTATAAATAAGAATAAAGTTGCTGCTTGCCCATAGTGTACTAGGGCATCACCTCTGTGGTTTGAGGTGACCAGGTTTATAGAATATCTGTAACATCTGTCATCAGTGCATAATATGTGTTTGACACTGCTTATGATCAGGTATCTACCCCTATGGGCTCTTCACCCATCAAAGCAAATTGTTGAAGAAGATTAATTATTAAAAACTTCACCTCCACACTTTATTCTGACCCTCACCTCTACAAGTGTCCCAGAGTCTTATTGAAAGATACAAGTCAGTAAGTACTGTTAAACTGTCTGCATCCAGATCCCCAAGTTTTGAAGGGCTCTACTTTGTCTTTCCCAAATTAGAGCAGCCAGCACCCCAACTCACTACTAACCCAACTTCACTTATAAAGTGATCCCACTGTATTCCTATTTCCAAACTCCACCCTGAGATATCATTATCATCTCTTTCCAACAATGAGCTGAAGGTGCTCCTTCAAGCCTTTCTATGAGAAAAGACTGACTCTCTGTTGGTGGTTGTAAAGATGGTTGTGAACCCTGGAAAATGGTATGGTGACTGAAAAATATTCTGTAATTGGATTATGGGAATCAAGGTTTGAGTGTCCCTCCAAAAATGGGACACAAAGAAACTCTGTGCCATGGTGGTACTCTCACAGATGAAAGGCACCACTGTGTCCTTCACAAGGCTCCAACTCAAAGAGTATATTGAGGAAGCGGAGAAGGATGTCACTGGGAGAGATGAAAAATCTCTCAGATATCCCAAGGGAGATGAGGGCTAGTTAACATGGCCTGAACTTCTTAAAGTAATAAAGGAGCACTTCCAGATTGACGTGCTTGCCCATGAGAGCTTTAAAGCACTGATGGTGCTAAAGCAGAATGGAACAGCCATCAATACATTCCTTCAAAAATTCAAGGTTCTCAGAGATTCCAGGAATCCCAAATAGAATGGTCATGAGATCAAATTCCTCAAGCAGGCCATGGACACCTGAATTTACATGTACATGCAAGTTCATTGCATATGATGGTTGAGGAAAATTTCTATGGCCTTATGGAAGCCTACCAAAAGGTCAACTGATCCTTTGAGTCCACCACAGTAGAGCACAGATTCCAACCCCAGTGGCAGTGGGGGCGACACTATGCCCCACCCAACAGTCCACCACCTAACCAGCAGTTTATGCAATATGGAACCCAACCTGGGCATGGTGCACCTATGCAAATTGATGCTGTTATAGGATAGCCTCAAAACCCATCCATCACATGTTACAACTGTGGTAAGGCAGGTCACATTCAGAAATACTGTCAAAAGCTGCAGAAGCTGAGAGACCTATAATAAGAAAGGGGTCAGCTGAAACCTCAAAATCTTTGGCAAGCCTGGACCCTTGGATCTGATGGTTATTACACTGAAGCATGGGTAGAGAACCCACATCTCCTGTGTTGCAAGCATAAAAAACTATGTGGTTGGCTCAAACTAGTTGCCAAGATTATATCTGACAAGGTTTGTGTCTATTGGGCAGATGTCTTCAAATCAGAAGCCAAGGCAAAAGTGTCCAAGGCTTTAAAAGGAAGCTGCTGACTGGGAGTAGGGTACTGGTTGGCAATAGTTTATTCACTGCAAGGTTAAAAGCTGAAAAACAAAATAAAAAATATTAAAAATCAAAAAGATAGTTACTGAGCATCTGGATCCTTTGTCTAGGGATAATAGTGACATTGTAGTTAGATCTGATCTTAAGCTGATAGACTCAGCCAGTTGTAGTAATACCCCTGTAAGTTCTATGGACATTCTTGGGTGCATTAGTAGGAAAGTAGTAGATGTAGATGACTCATTGACTGTACTCAAGAGGGCCTTGTTAACAAGTACGCACCAAGTATGTATGGGTGAAAGTACTGATATGGGCATGGGCATGTTGATAATGATAAATTTGTCAATGAGCATTAATACCTCCATTTGCAAGTGGTGAGGTTCATTTTCATCCAATTTCCAATTCTGTAGGTTGTTTTTCAGCTGTTCAATAGAGACAGGGAATGGAGTAAAGGTTAAGCTTATCTGGCTCCATATCACAAAATGTCCTTGGCTTCTGGTCTATAATCACCTTTTTGAGACCTAGCAGATTTGTTGTTGATAGGACATCAATCTTAAAGAACTTTTCAGAAACCTGCCAAACTTCCAGCATTTGAGAGTTAGAGTTATCTTTTCCATCATGGCAGTCATTGTTGTAGAAGTGGTGAGTCATGTGACTGCCACATAGAATGACTTGGCTTGGAATAGTAGAGATCTGCGTGAGTGTGCATCACTCCATGCCATGTTATGGGTCTGAGTTACCATTCTGCAACCCCATGTATCTGGTCACACATACTATTTGTGATATCAGGGTGGGTTCCCTTTCATGGCACTTTGAAGGATATGCTTGTAGGACTTATATGATATCTGATTATGTAAGCATTGGACTCTAGTAGGAATAGTTTCCATGTACTATATCTCAGTAACTATCCATCACAGTCTACTGAGGTGAGCCACCCCTTTTACATAGTCTTGTCCTTTCACTCACATATCTTAGACCTACTGTGTACTATAGGTATTGTGGAATGTATGTAGTAACTGTCTATCACAGTCTACTGAGACCTACTGCATACTATAGATATGACAGTATTCCATATTAAGAAGAATGTGGCAAGGGAAATCAATAATTATAAGGCCTGTTTGGTTGTATACAGGTTCACCCAAGTCCATGGCATTGATTACTATGAAACCTATGCCCCTGTTGTCTGTCTCAGGTCACTCCAACTCATCCTTGCCATAGCTACCCAATACAACTGGGAGATTGATGTCTTTGACTTCCAAAGTGCTTTCTATTATGCTAGATCCTGAAGGGTCCAGTGCAGACTTGGCAAGAACTTTGAGTCAAGTCAAGGGAGTTCCTTGCAAATAGCAAGGTCAAGGACTGTCCCAGTGTCAGCTAAACAGGGGACTTCCCAGTGAAGTGGGTGAACTAAGGACAATCCCTTGTGATTGGGATGGGATGCAGGCACAAGCAAGAGCACTCACTCAGATGTAGAGCAAAGACACAAGAAAAGGGATAGGATTTGTATAAGCCAAGTAGATCTAAGCTGAAGATGCTGAAGACCACATGATGCATTTTATATATGAAGACCAGAGGATGCTGAATAATTGTATAGAAGCAGAAGGAATATCAAAGAACAATAGACTGACTGATCATTGAGTCAGTGAGCCAATGGTGAAACTGGAGTGATGAGTAAGCATAGAATAATGGAGAACATAGGAAAACAATTAGGCATGTGAGAGGAGGAACCACAAGCTTAGTATAACAAGAACTAAGTGAGGAGGAATAAGTCCAAAGAAGGGAAAATGAACAAAAGACAATATAAGAATTGTAACATTACCCCTGTTCTAGGGTGTGGAGTCTGTGATGAACATTAGAAATCATCGGCCTGAAGAGCCCATGATATTACCCTACCCAACCTTGTTGATAACATCTTCAATGTCAGCAGATTTGGGAGATGGTGCATGAGGTGCAGGGACTGGGACGGAACACCTTGTGGTTCAAGGGTGGTGTGGGTGGTGGCAAGGTGGCTGGATCAACAACAGCAAGGGCAGTGATGGCAAAGAACAAGAAGAGCAATGGGAGTGGCAGAAGGAAGAAGATGAAAATGAAGATAGCAGGGGCAACTGATAGGTATGGTAAATAACCCATTTAGGGCATTCATATTATGGATGTCCTGGTTTTTTAACCTTACAGATTAGGCAGACATAGAGGACACAATGAATTCACCAATGCCTGAGGCAATGGCACTTGTGACAAGTCTCCTTATAGAGGGGGTGGTTATGTGAAAGGGGAAAAAGATGTTCCCGCCAAAAGTCCTTCTTTTCCCAAGGGCTTTATCCATTAGGGCTGGTAGTGGCGATCTCATTGGGATCCATTTGCACCTGGCTTCACAGGACAAAGAGGATGTGTTCCATTTAATCTTCTTATCTGGCTTTTAGGGAGGTATAAGTTATGTCCACCATATATCCATTTGAGCCAGTCTCCTAGATCTAGTTAGTAGGCAAGACCTCCCAAGGTAGCCATCCCAAGATATTTAGGGAGGCAAAGACTCTGTGTAATGGCAGAGATTTGTGCCAATTGGTGATAGACCTGGGTGAGATAGAAAAAAGGAGATCCAGGTTGGAGGAAGCAGTCTATAGGTATGGCAAGGTGGGAATTGGTCAGGTGGGCACAGAGGACAGTATGATATTCCTCATTAGAATATCCCTCTCTGAACTGGTGGGCATGGAATGGGAGATCAGGCTCATTAGGGAAGTTTTCTTTGTCAAAGTCATCTGGAGTGATATTATACCTGGTAGGATCTCCCTGTCATATCTGCCATTCCAGATCCTCAGATCCAACTCTGGACCTAGACTTCTGGTGCATTCTCAATGAGTCTGCATCTCTAACATCCTGGATACTCTGTATTTAGTTCTTCTTGTCCTTGTTACAAATCATTACTGACTGCTCCACTGGCCTTGGCCTTACAGACTTCTATGAGCCTGGCAAGGGGAAGATGAAGGGATGGGCTCAAGCTCCTGCTATTATCTGGGAGACAACAGGTAATCAAAGCTGGGGATGTCAGCTGAGATGCCTGGGTTTATATAGTGGGACATACATGCATGGACCATAGGGTTCATGGGATAAACTACTATACATGGCTAAACTACTGTACATGATCGTGAAAGTGTTCCCACCAGGGTTGATGGAGATTAAAGAGGTATGCCAGCCACAAGGCATGAAGTCATATGATGTTATGGTCTGGACCCAGTCATGTAACCAGTCATGTGACCAGTCACATGAAAAAAGGAGAGGGGCTGAAGGTGGTTCATAACATTACCCCCCTTTGCTATGACTCAAGTTCCAGACAAGTTATTGTAAACAGAGTACCAGCTTCAGAGCCATAAACAGCAAATAGGCAGTGCATTTCCATCAAGGAAAGGTCACGAAAGGGGCAAGGAGCAGACAGGGAGAAGTGATGAAAAGTGTTAACTGTGTCATATGCATTGTCGAGATGGGATGCTGGTTCCCATGTGTTGTCGGTCTCCTCATATTCTTTCCAGCGAACCTGATACTCCAACTTCCCATGTTTCAAGCAGGAGGTGATGACTGCCTTGACCTCATACTCAGGGTGGCCCTTCTCCGAGACCTCAATTGTATCTGGGCAAGAGATCAGCTGACCAGGCAGTGGGGATCAGTAGGGCTTCACCTTCAATACATTCACTACTGCATGAATCTTAAAGAAGGTGGAAAGTCACAGTTCAACTGCATTGGAGAGGGTTCGTACCATCTCATATGATCTGAGCCATTATTGGGTTAATTTATGGGCAGTATATGGTAATTTCAAATTATCCATACTGAGCCACACCTGGTCTCTGGGCACATAATTCAGTGCATCTGACCTGGCAGATTCCTGCTATCGTGACATTTATTCCCACATGTGTTCCAGCACTTGTCAGATATTATCATGAGCTTACCCAGTGGCCTAGTGAAAGCTTCTAGCCAAAGTATCCAAGGAACTCTCAAAGCCCATTCGAGGAGAGTAGTTCCGAGTGATGGTGAATGGGGAGAAACTGATAGATGACGATAGGGAATTGTTATGATGAAATTATGCAAGTTTAATGTACTCAGGCCATTGGTCCTGTCTCTTGGCCACATAAGCTTGTAGATATTGTTCCATCTCCGATCCATTTGGTTTGCCTATCCATCTGCAAATGATAGGTGGTGAAGAGCTTTTGCTTGATACCCAATAGTTTACATAGTTTGATTGTAAAGGATGACATGAATTGCAGGCCCTGATCTGATACTATCATTTGGGGGATACCATGTTGTGACCATACATATTTTAGCTAAATCTAGTGAAGAAACAGTTTTTGAACATGGTACGTAAATGACTTCTTTAGAAAATCAGTCTATGACAATGTAAACAGAGTCGATCTTGTTGACTTCTGGTAACCTGGTTATGAAGTCAATGTAGATATCTTCCCAAGGGTGACTGGAGGTGGGAAGGGGTTGCAATTTCCCTGTCAGTGCTTTGGATGAACCTTTTATGAGGGTGCACATATAGCAGTGGTTTATATAGGTATAAATATCTTTCTGCATTTACAGCCATATAAAGAAGTGATTTATCATGTGATATGTGCAGGCTTGCCCATTGTGACCCCCCTTAAGTATCTTGGCATGGATGGAAGGTGGAATATAAATCTGACCAGTAAAGTTGTGGAGGTAAACCTCCTGTTTATCATTGTAAGTATAGTTAAGAACATTGTTTATATTTCTTGATTCTTTTTGTAATTTTTGTAGTAAAGGGGAGTCTAATGTAATGTTTTTTATAAATAGCCCTGCAAGTAGTATGGTAGCATCCTTATTGAGATTCTTGACTGCATTGCCATGGTTAGGTTGGTGGGAGAGGGGATTAGCTTGGTTGAGAGATCCAGGGCAATAAATGAATTCGAGGTTGAATTCCTGGAGAAGGGCATGCCACCATGCTTGTCACCCTGAGAGGGTCTGCGGTTTCTTCCAGTATTCCAGGTTTTTGTGGTCCATCCAGACCTCGAATTGTTTTCATCTGATTAGATAGTGTTGCCATTCTTCGAGCATATGGATGACCATCATCAATTCTTTGTCATAGATGAGGTAGTTTCTTTCTGTGGCATTGAATGAGTGGGACAGGAAGGTACAGGGATGCCATTGCCCATTTTTGCGTTCCTGCCAGAGGATTGCTATGGTTACAATGTCTGACACATCTGTTTTGATGCACATTTATTGCAAACTATCCAGATATACAAGTAATGGTGCTTCTGTGAACTTCTTTTTGAGTGTGAGGAAGGCCATGCATTCCATTTCACCCCACTGAAAAGGGGTATCCTTCTTTGTTAGGTCATTGAGAGGTCGTGCTATTTTAGCGAACTAGTCAATGAATTTTCTGTAATAATTACATAGGCTTGGATCTGCTTCAAGCAGATTGGTTCTGGCCAGTTGGTGATTGCTTGAGTTTTCTTGGACTGCATTTCTATGCTGTGCTTTGATACTTCTATTCCCAAGAACTCAACTTTATTTTTGGAGAAGGTGCATTTTTTGGGCTTGATGTACAGGTTGTTTTCTTGTAATTGTTGCAACACTTTGTGTACTAACACTTCATGTTCTTCCTTGGTTTTTCATTTAGTAAAAATTATCATATCATCATAGATAATAAGAAATGTGTATTGATTGGAGAAGATCATGTTCTGGAAAGTTAGGGGGGAGTTAGTAAGTCCAAAGTATATAACCATTGGCTCATAGGCCCTGATTGGCATTACAAATGCTGCTTTCCATTTGTCACTTTCCTTGATGCAGATGTTGTTGTATCCCCAACAGAGGTCTATTGCTGTGAACATGTCTATGCCTTTGAGACAATCGATGAGCTGCAAAATAAGTGGTAAGGGATACACATTCTTGATGGTTCCCTCATTTAAGCATTGATAATTCATTACCAGTCATTTTTTACTGTCTTTCTTCAGAATGAAGAACACTGGGGATGTTTGAGAAGACTTGCTCAGTTATAAATAACCTTTCTTGACTTCCTTGTCAATGAAAGTCCATACTTCTTCCAACTCTGTGTTGGATAGTGGGATAACTCTTCCCTTCCTTGGAATGAAGTCAGGCTTAAGATTGATGGCATGATCCCAGTGTTTCCAGACAGGCATGTGGTTAGATTTCTGTTCAGAGAAAACATCTAGAAAATCATAGTAGGCTGCTGGGACCTTTTTCACAACCCCAGCTTTGATTGTGCAAAGGCAGAAGTATTCACCATGCTTTTGCTTGTAGTTATTGCAATCCTCCATGCAATGGGTGAAGTCAATTGTCTTTTCGATCCAGTTGATGGCAGGGTTGTGGCATGCAAGCCAGTCATAGCTAATAATCATTTGATTCAAGCCCAACTCAATGATGAAGGCATTGATTTTTTCATGATGGTCTTGTAGTGCCACCATGAGTTCAACTCAATGGGTCACTTTTCTGGCTTTGCCTGAGATACTGTCAGCATTAAATACTTGGATTTGTTGCATGAGAGAAATTATATTGATATTGTTTTTGGTGCACCATTTGCAGTTGATGAAGGTATTGATGGTGCTGCTATCAATGAGTGCTTTAAGATTATCTTCTTTTTGTCTTTTCCTGGTAGAGAAGAGGACAGCAATATCCACCATGAATTCTCCTCCACTGATCATTTCTTGCATAGGGATTTTATTAAGGTTAAGGTCAGCACAGTTATTCTTAAAAAGGGAATTAAATATGCTATTTTTATCGTCTGGCACTGAGCTCTGAAGAGACCCCCTACAGATGGTTGATCACCTATTAAATTATTTAGCACCTGGCTGATCATGTATATCGGGAAGTTCTCCTCAGTGCACTCTGAGAGTTCAGCGACAGGCTCAGTACCAGCTATGGGGATTTCTCCCTTGAGCATGGTCAATGAGTCATCTATACCTACCACTCTCATACTGGCATGACAGAGGGACTCCTGTGGACTCACTACTGGTAGTGTACATGATGCCGAATCCATTGGCTCAAGACCAGATTGTATATAAATGTCACTTTGTCCCTAAGTCGAGGGGTCCAAGTACAAAGTAACTAATTTTTTAATGTTTTCTAATTTTCTAATTTTTTCTTTGGTTTTGTCCAGCTTGCTAGGTAACACCCTACTGTTGACTAGCTGCTTCCTTTTAAAGCCTCAGACGCTTTTGTCCTGGTTTCTGTTTTGAAGACATCAGCCCAATAGGCATGAGCTTTGTCCAACATATAGTCCTGTTAGGAGGACATTGCTATGTGGGCCTTGGTTTTGGGTGGAGTTTCAAAGACAACCACCCACGTCTTGGTGTAGTACCTGTCTTTGTCAGGTACCCAAACTTGGCACATATTTTGAACTAGCACCCAGTTTCTATCTTGTGCTAGGTTGAAGGGCTTCTTTAGGAGCTGGCAATCCCACCTGGTTTGCCACAATTGAAACATGTGTGGGTATCTAGGGGCCTCTGCACTGCCCTAATTTCCATAGACACTCCCCTTTCAAGTTGCATCCTATATTGTGTAAATTGCTGGTTAGGTCCCTTGGGCAGATTGTAACATTGCGCTTCACCAAAGTGCCTTGGTTAAAATCTACATTTGATCTCTGCAGACTCGAATGATTGGCCCACCTTTCTGTAGGTGTCAATCAACTTGAATATATTATTCTCCATATGCATGTGGAGGTGAACTTGCATATAGATATGAGCATCCACTGCTCACTTGATGATTTCTATGCCATGACCATTTTTAATCTTAGCCTCCTTAAAGAGAACCTTGAATTGCTATTGGTTTACCTTGCTGCTTTAGCTGGTTGAGCTTCTGCAGTGACTTGTGGGCTAGCACATCAATCGTACTTGCATATCTCCTTTTGGAGCACCTTCCATTCTGGCCATGTGTCATCTCTGCAGGGGTAGCCCAGATCTGATTTTGGAGTTGCAATACTCCTCTAGCTTTAATCTCACATAGGCAGCCACATTGCCTTTTATATGAGATAGGACTGCAACGGTCTGCAATTTGTCCAAGCCCCAATTTTGGAGTGAGACCCAGACCTTGATTTGGGTGATCTACACCTGGAATTTATCTCACTTGCTGGGATCAGTGACTTTCTTGATAATGACAGAGGAGCTGTCCTCCTTTTCTTTGAGAAGGGCCATGAGAAGCACCTTCAGGTCATTATTACTTAGTGTTGATAACAACATTTCTTCTTGTGGGGGAGGCTGAGGTTGACAGTTTTTAAATTTAAGCCAGTATGGAGCTTCCTCAACCTGGGAGAGTGTTTTGAGCAGTCTCTCAAAAGAGGGAGATTTATGGAGTTGTGAATGTGCCTGTTCTGGAGAACCAGGCACTGAGCCTTCATAGAAGGAAATCTTGGAATGGTATCAGTTCTTACTTGCCAGTATCTTTCAACTGACATCTGGGGACACTTGCAGGGGTGATTGTCAGGATTAGAATTGAGGGAGGGATTTGGATCATTTGGTCTTCTTTGACAACTTGATTTGGACAGTGTAGGTTCCGTCAAAGGGGTAGATTCTCAGTAATGAGAGGTGTCATACACATATTGTGCATTGATGATGGACATCACAGGTGTTCTGTGAACCTGGGTACCTCAAACCACAGAGGTACCGCCCTAGTGCACTTTGGGCAAGAAACAACTTTATCCTTATTTAATACAGCAGACGACCATGTATACAACCTGTTCAGGTGGTATGCCCTGTTCTGTTACATGGAAACGATATGCTATGTCCCTTATGCCTGGGCACCAGCAGTTGTTATCAACAGATTTTGTTTCTTTCTTGATCCAGTCTTCTGATGGGGATAAATACTCACCTGATCTTGATATTTCACTGACAAGATGGCAAGGGCACATCACACCATTGGTGCAAACCCCACCTCTGATCCCCTTGAGTCTCCAAGACTTTCCTCTGTATTTATCCTTGACCTTTGTTACTTGCAACAAGATCAGATTGACCTTTGACTCACATTCTGAAATAACAGGACACACCTGGAGTTGTGACAAGGGTGCACATTAGCATGACACCCAACTTGGTCTGTGAGGCCAATTGCATTATAGAAATGCTGGTGGAGGTGAAAATAAATCCATGTGCATATCTTCTTTCCCTCCAAACACCTGAAAGTGAGAAAAGATCTAACATTCTGATCTGCATAAGATCTCCTGCATGGCTTCAATGTTACAAAGGAACCCCTGGCTTTGCTTCAGTTCATAGAGAGGATCACTTGCCAGACCACCACCAGCAAGTTACCACCCATCAGTTTCCAAGTGATCAAGAAGCTGACTGTCTTCATCAACAAACAGAACAATATCTTTATGTGGTATCTGCCACACACAATCAGCAAAGTAAACCAGGTGAGTGTTGGGGTCAGACCTATCTTGATTTCATGCCACTTGAGTGATCTCCCTTGACAACAGGAGTAGATATGGCTGCACTGTGAACTGATGCAATGAACCCTCCACTCAAGCATCACTTCTATTAACAAGGGGCACACATGGAGAACAGATCACACTTACTTCTGAGAGGATGCAGAATTGGTGGGGGCCATCAATATCTCAGTGGTTTTAGCAGGGTCATAACATGAGCATCACCTTTTAACTATCAAGTCAGGAACAGGTGACAAATCCCTGATTTGGTTATGCAGCATCACACCAGTCAGATGAACATCTCAGTGAACCTGAGAAAGGAGCTGAGCTGAGCCAAATGCAGAGTATGGTTAGCCTTGATGGGAAAAGCATATGTATTGCTGTCTGCAGCGATAAAAGTCATATATCCCAAAATATATACATGAGGTCAGCAAGTTATCCTTCAATTGTGACAGAAGACTGCAATGGACCACAACAAGGACATGGAGGAAGTGCTCCAACTCTGGCCATCTGTCTATAATACCTTGTCCTTTATAGTCAACCAGTCCAGTCCTTATCACATGAATGGAAAAGATTGGGCAGAGTGGGTCAGTCAGTTGCTGACAGTCAGGAAGTATAAATGCTTGGATCTCATTTTCCCCTGTCAAGGCTTGCAATTAAATTATCTACCTGGATCAATTGTTGTGTTCTCAAGAAAGATGCTCATCCATGGAGCTGGAGAAGCAAAGAGATACTACACTTGCCTCACATCATACATGCAGCAGAAAGTACATACTGTGCTCAATATTCCCTCCTATAAAATAGTAAATTTTGATTCTGTATGAATAGTCTATGTGTGTACATTCATCCACTGTTGAGATATATCACCATCAGACTTTCCTCCCAGTGAACCCCACCACACCTTCTGCAGTGGCAAGATGTGATTTCAGATCTACCACTCTGACCAGGGGGATCTTCTTGATACTTCTCTGAAAAAAATGTGCAGATACTGCCATGCTTCCAAAGTGTGCATTATATGCATGTTTTGTGGCTCCCAGGTGAACATACCAATTGACCACAATCTGTGCTTGAGAGCAGAGATGTGATTCATCATACTTTCCATCCCACCAATGGATCCTATATAATTTGTTTTTTTTTCAAATTCTGTCATGTTCTATATCTATGTATACAGTGGTCAGGTAATAATTTAATAGTTAGAAACACCACATCATTGATGAAAATTTAGGTTTTTTTCCACTCAGAACATATCCAGCACATCTAGCTGCATACAAAGATTGCACAGTTGCATTCTTGCCATGCATAGCCACCCTGCCACCCCTGCAAACTGGTCTTCATAATTGACCATTGCACAGTGTAACATCCCATCTATCTCTGTGGAGGCTGGCAACTGTGGCTCTGGTATGGACATAGGCGTGGGCATTTGAAGATCCACTCTGGCAGCAAATGAATCTGATTGACAGCAAGTCAGCATCACTTGGACATGTAAAAAATAACAACTGACAAGATATAAGGATGTTTTGCAGTCTTCACCCTTCTATATTCAGTTATCACCATTCATGTGCCATGAACTCTTCATCTAGTGGGTGCAATGTTATTTATGAATTGTGCAAAGATATGTACCATGGGATTTCATACCTGGGTACTGCAAGTGGCTCACAAGCTCAGCCACCTGCTGTGCCCTAAATCAGTGATCATGATATAGTAGCACTTCTGGAGGAAACTGCCTCTACAGCAGGCATATGTCTGGACCTGCAGTCTCAGTTGAGCTCTCTATGACACAAGCTAACAACCAAGTTAGAGTGTGTAAACAGAAACATGCTCACCTGATTCACTGCCTATCACTACATCCACTTTGATCTCTTGGGTGTTTGAATCCAGGGCATCTATTGGAAGTCAGGGGATTTGCACCTCTGACAAGTTGGGGAACTCCTATGAGAGCTCCACAAAGGACTCATTGCACTGCTCGTCAATCAGCACCAATTGTATATTAAGCTCACACAATAGAGCTAAGCAAAGATGAGTTATTGCATCACAAGTAATATGGGTTGAAAAAAACACTTGCTCAGTGACCAGAGTGGTTCTACCACAATGTAAAGGATGCTCAGGGGCAGTAGGATGGCTAAGACCACCTCAATCGAATGAGAACTCATCTAGTGAAAATAGCAAAATATTCAGGTCTGCAAGCCTGGGAAGCAGCCCAGAGGATAACCTGGATGTAGGCATGTGCCAACTTTCCAATGGGGGCAGCATAAAGAGGCTGCTACAGCAAGCTTAGCACATAAAAAGAAGAATTTAGCTTTTGTATTTACCTTCTCTTGTGAAACACACCCTGCACTTAGGTTGTGGCATCACAGAAGGGGAAGTGATCGACAGATGCTCATGAGCCATTAGGGCTGGTGGATGTGTTGCCGATTGCCATCTGTTGCATTATTGTTGGTGGACCTGCCAGGCATGAGACCCATTTTTACCAGGAATGATATGTGAGAACATTTTGTTCGCCATCATGAGCTTGTTCCCAGAAATGTGATCCACTGACCACTTCTCTCTTATCATCACCCCCAATTGCCTTGCCATGCACTTGTTCAGGATGTTCCAACAGATAACAACTAGCTTGCATGCACATGATGTTGCGAATGTAAGGAGTGATACATCACCAGCCTTGGCTTCACAGGCTATTACCAAGCCTGGCAAGGGAATAGACAAGAAGAGAGCTCAAGCACACCTAATCACCCAAGTGATAGAGCAAGGATAACAAGTGATTAAAGCTGGGGATGCCAGCTGAGACACTTGGGTTTATATACTATGGACATGTATGTATGTATGGACCATAGGGTCCATGGGATAAACTACTATACATGGCCAGTACATGGTCATGAGATAGTTCCCACCAGGGTTAACAGAGATTAAAAGGGCGTGCCAGCCATGAGGCATGACATCATGTGATGTCATGGTCTGGACCCAGTCATGTGACCAGTCATGTGATGAGAAAAAGGAAAGGGGCTGAAAATGGTTCATAACATTACCCTCCTTTGCTACGACTCAAGCTCCAGATGAGTCGTGGCAAACAAAGTATTAGCTTCAGGGCCATACATGGCAAAGAGGGGGTTCATCTCATCAAGAGAGAGGCTGCAGAGGGGGCAAGGGGCTGATGGAAAGGCGTGATAGAAGGCATCCACCACATCACATGCATTGTCTAGATGGGAAGCCAGTTTCCACATGTCATCAGTCTCGTCATAGCTCTTCCAATGAACCTGATATTCCAGTTTCCCACATTTCAAGCGGGAGGCAACAACTGCCTTGACCTTGTACTCGGGGTGACCATTCTCCGAGACCAATTGCGATTTGTAGTTGTCGCAATTGTCTGTGCAATGGGTAAATTCAATACTTTTTTCAACCCAGTCAATAGTGGGATTGTAGCATGCAAGCCAGTCATAGCCAATAATTATTTGGTTGAAGCCCAGCTCAACAACAAAGGTGTTAATCTTCTTGTGATGGTTCTGCAAGGCTGCCATAAGTTCTACACAGTGTGTAACTTTTCCAGCCTTGCCTAGAGTACCATCAGCATTAAATACTTGGATTTGTTGTACAAAGGGGATCATATTTACTTTCTTTTTGGTGCACCATTTGTGGCCAATGAAGGTGTTGACAGTGCCACTGTCAATGAGTGCTTTTATATTATCATCTTTTTGTGTGTTACCCATAGAGAAGAGGACAGCAATGTCCACTGTGAATTCTCCTCTACTGATCATTTCTTGTGTAGGGATTTTATTGAGGTTAAGGTCAGCACATTCATTCTTAAAAAGGGAATTAAGCATGCTATGTTTATTGTCTGGCGCTGAGCTTCAAAGAGACCCCCCTACAGACATATCAGGATCTATTAACATTTTCAGCACCTGGCTGATCATTCTAACTGGGAAATCTCTGTTGGTGCACTCTGAGAGTTCAGCTACAGGTTCAGTGCCAGCTATGGAAATTTATCCCTTGAGCACAGTCAATGAGTTGTCTACACCTACCACTCTCATACTGACATGCCCAGAGTCTGGTCTACTTACTGGTACAGGATTACATAATGCCACACCTGTTGGCTTGAAACCAGATCATACATAACTTTCAACAGTATCACTGCAGTCCAAATGTGAGGTAACTAATTTTTTGATGTTTTCTAATTTTCTAATTTTTTCTTTTGTTTTGTCCAGCTTGCTAGGTGACACCCTACCATTGACTAGCTGCTTCCTTTTAAAGCCTCAGACGTTTTTGTCCTGGCTTCTGTTTCAAAGACATTGGCCCAGTAAGTATGAGCTTTGTCCAACATGTAGTTCTGTCAGGAGGATGTTACTGCATGGGCCTTGGTTTTGGGTGGGGTTTTGGAGACAACTGCCCACGTCTCGGTGTAGTACCCATCTTTATCAGGCACCCAAACTTGGCACATATTTTGAACCGGCGCTCAGTTCCTATCTTGTGCTGGGTTATACAGCTTCTTCCGAAGCCAGCAGTCCCATCAAATGTGGCCTGGTTTACCACAGTTAAAGCATGTGTGGGTATCAGGGGGCCCCTGCACTGCCCCAATTTCCATAGGAGCTCCCCTTCCAGGTTGCGTCCCATATTGTATGAACCACTGGTTAGGTGGTGGTCCCTTAGGCAGATTGTATCATTGTGCTCTGCCAAAGCACCTTGGTTGGAATCTGTGCTCAATTTCCACAGATTTGAACAAATGACCAACTTTTCAATAGACATCAATTAGTTCAAAGATATTGTTGTCCATGTGCATATGGAGGTGGACCTGGGTATATATGTGAGTATCCACTGCTTGCTTGAGAATTTCAATCCCATGACTGTTTTCAAGTTTGGCCTCTTTGAAGAGGACCTCAAACTTTTGGAGGAACTCGTCTATGGGACATCCTTGTTAATTCAGTTGCTGGAGCTTCTGAAGCGATTTGTGTGTGAGCACATCGATTTGGAAATGGTCCTGAATCTCATGTTGAAGGACCTTCCAGTCAGGCCATGCATCGTCATCACAGGGATAGCCCAACTTCATTCCCACAGTGTTTGTTGCCTCTTCTATCTTGGAGTCACAGTACTCCTCAAGTTTTAATCTTGCATAGAAGGTGGCATCTCCCTCCATATGCAATAGGACTGTTACAGTCCAGAGTTTGTCTGAGCCCCAATTCTGGAGCAAGACCCAGAGCTGATTGTGGAGGGGCTGTCCTCTTTTTCCTTAAGAAGGGCTGTTCCTTCAATTCATTGTTGCTTAGTGTCAACAATGATGACATTGTTTCTTGGGGGGGAGGCTGAGATTGGCAGTTTTTAAACTTGAGCTGATATGGGGTTAGCTCAACTTGGGGGAGTGCTTCAAGTAACCCCTTGAAAAAGGGTGACTTGCAGAGTTGTGTATGTGCCTGTTCCAGAGAACCAGGCACTGAATCTTCATAAATGGAAATTTTGGAATCCTTCAGTCCTTACTCACTGGTATCTTTCAACCAACATCTGGGAACACTTGCAGGGGAAGAGGTCGGGTGATGGGAAGAAGGGGAAGTCTGCTGGCAGCTAAATCTTCTTCAACAGTTTGATTTGGATGGTGTGGATTCCATCAAAGGGTAGAGCCTCAATAATGAGGAGTGTTGTACATATGTATATCGTGTGCTGACGATGGACATCACAGGTGTTCCACAGGCCTGGTAACCCCAAACAAAGCAACTTTATCCTTATTTATACAGCGGACGACTGTGTATGCAAACTGATAAGGGTGTTATGCCCAGGCATGTCACGTGGTGCCTCTGTGCTATGTCCCTTATGCCTGGGCCCAGCAGCTATTATCAACAGACTTTGTTTCTTTCTTGATCCTGGTCTTCTGATGGGGATAAATGCTCACCCAATCTTGATACTTCACTGACAAGACGGCACGTTCACCCAAGGGCAGTGTAAATAGCTTTGACCAAGTGTTGTGAACACAAGGAGCAACACACCACTAGCCTCGGCTTCACAGGCTATTACCAAGCCTGATGAGGGAATAGATGAGAAGAGAGCTCAAGCACACCTAATCACTCAAGCGATAGAGCAAGGATAACAAGTGATCAAAGCTAGGGATGCCAGCTGAGACACTTGGGTTTATATACTATGGACATGTACACATGGACCATAGGGTCCATGGAATAAACTACTATGTATGGCTAGCTACAGTACATGGTCATGAGATAGTTCTCACCAGGGTTAACAGAGATTAAAAGGGCATGCCAGCCATAAGGCATGATGTCATGTGACCAGTCATGTGATAAGAAAAAGGAAAGGGGCTGAAGATGGTTTGTAACACATGAGATGATTTGAGTAGCCCATGCATGCCTAGGTTGATGCCATCATCAGAAAGTGGGTGGCTCAGAACATGTTGGAGGAGTGGCAGATTCAAAAAACCAGATTGAAGTCATCATGGTAAGTCATCTGTCCCTTCAATCATGAATGTTATGCAACATGTTTTTTCTGCTACATACTAGGATTGTGTGCATGTCATCACCACTGACATTGATAAGATGCCATGATTGCTCATTGCCATGGACCTGTATTGGTGATGTGGTGAGAACTTCTGGCCAGACTGGGAGAAAATCATTGCACTGGAGAATGAAGATAGATGTATAATGATATGTTTGGTCATTGTTGCATGTGCATTATCTGCACTCTGCAGCAATGTTACTCTCTGCACTGTCTAGCATCACATCTGTTGTGCTCAATAAGAGGAAGGCACAAGCAATGGAGGATAACAAAGATGATGATGATGCAGAGGGGGAGGA
>JBBPKT010000097.1:0-41286 GCA_038089395.1 Pulveroboletus frians
ATGAATATAGAAATTTTGGATTTCCGTGTCGTCAAAACCATCGGGGCCGGGAGGAGAGGGTGTGGGCAACTGAGTGCACCACATGCTGCCAGTCAAGTTCAGATAGGCAAGCATGGCCGGCCACCAGGTGGCGTAGTTCTGCCCATTGAAAATGGGGAGACAGGAGGAGTTTGCATTATTGTTGAATGAAGACATGGTTCTGTATGGGCAAAAATGTGTCAGAATGACATAGATTCCCCCTATACCTAGTGATGATGCAGCCATAGATGGCGCAAACAAGCACTAGAATATGCTCAAGCGTCTAGATGCAGCTCAGTGGATGTGAGTCCACCAGTGCAAACTAGCACTTGAATGCGCTCAAGCAGCTCAATGCAGCACAGTGGGGGTAAGCCCACCAGCGCAAACGAGCACTTGTTTATGCAAGAGACAACATTGCAGCCAGAGTAGCTAGCAGCCATAAAGGCGCTTTGCTATCGGCACAAACTGTCGCTCGTTTGCGCTAAGCCTTTAGCTCAAGTAGTCCAGGTCTAGCTAAATCAACTCTGGCGCAGCCACAAGGGCACAGCCTGAGGATCTGCTGCTGAGCTGGGGCTCATAACCTGTTGAACAGGCATACTCTATGCTACAGAGGTTAGGCTAGTAGGACTTACATAAGCACAGGTGATTGGTTGATACGTTCATACAAGGTAGTGGTAGTAGATCAAGAGATGATTCAAACTCAGATGACTGAGTCCAAATGTAAGTACAGCTGATGTAATACACTATACTAGATATACTACTGTACACTACTGTAGAACAGGGCTGGAACAAGTCTTAGCTCATTCAACACACTCCCCCTTGCTAAGCAGCCAGTAAAGGCACATAAGCATCTAAAGGACAAGGCTAGGCTGTCTGTGGAAGATCATAGAAAACTAGACCTAGCTGTGAGTGGAACTGTTCAAACTTAACATATCCCAAGTTCTTGGTGAGCATATCTGCAGGATTAGTAGCACCTTCTATATATATGTATTATTCACATTGTCTAGATGCCCCAGTGAGACTGAGAAAAGAACTTGACAGTGTTCTCATACTACAAGCTGACCTGGATTCCTCTGAGTGTGCGCTACAGACTACCCATGCAGCAATCGAAAAAGACAGCATATATAGCTACTGCCATTATTGATATCCTCAATAATATGGAATGCAGTCACACTCACCTTCTGGAGAAAATTGAAACCCTGTATTCTTTGCTTAATGTCCAAGACCAATTCCCACAATTAGAAGGGGTTCCTCTTGAATTCATATGCATGCTACTTATAGCTCAGGACCTGAAGATCAATATCCACAAAAGAGCTGTTAGTAGTTTTTTTAAATGGGATAAACTTGATTGTGCTGTGAGTGGCAAAGACAAGACATTGGGTAAGTCCTTGATATTTCATCCATCCCACATTTCTGAATGCATCATAGCCCAGGCACAAAATTACATCAATAAACACAAAAAGCAATAGTAAAACACCAACCTGCTCTTATGTCCACAATCAGGAAGTTTAACAAGTACTGTGAGATTCTTGAGGAGTTGTATGACCCTGCCTCTGCTATTCCATTGCCCACTCCACTCCCTACCAAACTTACTAACTTATATAATGACCAGATGCTTCTCCAAGATGTCTGGATTTCCCCTGCTTCAGGTGAGATACCCTGATGGTTGGAAGACTCAGATGTATGTGATGGGATCCACACATTGCTGAAATGTGATCATTGCCTCAAAGAACAATGCCACTTAGGTATACAGTGACCTCCAAAACCCTTTCTATGTTAGCCCTAATGGTAGTATATGAAGCATACTGCCAGACACCATGGGAATCCCACTTAGCTTTGGTGGAGTTATAAATGGTACATACTCTTGGTTACAATATTGCCCCATATATCATGTGATTTGGTTCACAGACCACAGAGATATGGTCAAAATGAAATGGTAATATCATAGAAAGGATTTTGGAGCTTTCAAATGCAAATAGATATCTGGATATTATCAGTACTTGATATATCCTCCTTTTGCTCTAAGCACTGCCTGAACCCTCCTAGGCATGCTTTCAATCAACTTCTGACACTCCTCAACAGGTATCCCCTCCCATTCCACCTGAACACTCTCTCACAATTCATAAATCCCATTAGGGGGGTTTCATGCTATGCAAGCCTTCTCTTGAGACAACTCCAGAGATGTTCAATGGGATTTATGTCTGGAGATTGTGCAGGCCACACCATAGTGGTGAATTCTTGCTCCTCTAGCCAATTCTTGACCATCCTGCAGGTGTGCTTGGGATCATTGTCTTGCTAAAAGATAATGTCAGAAGGATTGAGACTATAATACTCCAAGGTCTGCTGGAGCTCATCCTTCAAAATCTGAAGGTAGAGGTCCCCATCCATCCTACCATCAATCTTGGTAGCAAGGCCAACTCTCTTCCAGGTCATACACCCCCACATTATGAGAGAACCTCCTCTAAACTTGAGAATTCCTTCTACTAGCCTGTCACTAAGCCCCTCACCTGCCTTTTTCCATGTCCATTTGCGCCCATCTGACCCTAGGCAATTAATTTTGGTCTCATCAGACCATATTACCTTTTTCCAGTCCTCAATGGTCCAGTCCTTGTGGGCATAGGCAATATCCAAACAAGCTTTGCAATGCCTGGCAGAAAGAATAGAGTATTTGGACTTGACCACAGCTTTCATACCAGCTTTTTTCAAGTGAGAGTGGATACTAGTGGCAGAGAGTGGATGGTTGACAATGTTGGCAAGGGTTCTAGTCACTTGGATAGCATTTTCAGCTTTCCCAGAAGTGATAAGATATTGAGCATAATGAATATTACTAGAGAAAAGCTTGGAAGAATGACCTCCAATAGCTTTGACAAGACTAGAACACTCTTTGGAACAAAGCTTGGATATAGCAGAAGGGCTAATACCGGTTTGCTTGGCAATGGCCTCACCAGAATGGCCAGAATCAAGTAAAGAGAGGATGGTGTTTTTTTGAGTAGAGAAGAGAGATCTAACCATGGTAATGGTTAAGAATCAAGAGGTGTGGGAACTGTTTCAAACTCAGACATATTGTTTACATGTATATCTTTGTTTGTACTAACAAACAGTAGGAATTATACTTCAATTTGACTAAGATCCTACTCAACAATTCAAAAGCTCCAAAACTCTTTCTATGATATTGCCATTTCATTTTGACCATATCTCTATGGCCTGTGAACCAAATCCCATGAAATATGGGGCAATATTGTCGCCACAAGTATGTACTATTTATAACTCCACCAAAGCTAAGCAGGATTCCCACAGTGTCTGGCAGTATGCTTCATATACTACCATTAGGGCTAACATGGAAAGGGTTTTGGAGGTTACTTTATGGAAGAACAATCTCAAGGTAAGTCTTACAATCAAATAAAATGTAGCTCACAGTGAACCTTTTAGGATATTACCAAACTCATATCCCACCTTTTGAAGCTTGCTTTCCAGAAACATGGTGTCTTTTGCAAAGATGTTGGCAAATGGATGGCCATGCCTATATCAATATGTTATCATGACTGCATCTTATCACTCTTATCAATCGAAGTCCAGATTGTTCCCATACAAATCAACAACATTGATTGTGGCTTATAGGTGCTTGCACAAATTGCTGCAGTATTGAGGGAGTTTGAAATCACTGGCCTGAGAGAGTCTGACATGAGAGCATTCTGGCAGTATCTTTATTTACTTGTTCTCCAGATCCCAGTTGTCTCTATGTAATTGCATGTGCCATGAACAACTTACATTTCTGCATATGAACATGAGTTTGAGTATGTATGCACTTGATAGCAATCCCAAGAAGTATCAGCTGAGCCATAAAGAATACCTGGTTAGTGATAGAGCTGAGATAGGGAGATTCTCTAAAAATGTCAACCATATTTCTCCAATGGCCATCAAGCAGCCAGTGAGTAAGAATAAAAGATGAGACAGCACTGAGTGGCACCTAGCCATTAAACATAGTCCCATGAGTACTGTCTGAGAAAGGGGTTGAAATTTCTGGTTGGTCATTGGTGGGGATATCTCCAGCATATACCATCGATGCTGGTGAGTTGTATTTCCCAAAAGCTGTAATTAATCAATATCATATTGAATTAGCCCTAATATATGCTGTGGTCACACCACCTCACCACTGTTGATTGCTATTGAGTGCATTTTGCAAGATAAAGTCATATACCTTGAACATGTATTGAAACCAATTGTTGAAACCCTTTTGGCTGAACCAAGCTCACAAGAAGTGCTAACAGCCTTTGGTCATTTACCTGCAGTTCTAGGTCAGTTTGCAGGTGCATATTATGATTTCTATGCTATTGTCATTGGTGCACCTGCTAGCATCCATTGGTCCAGGTAAGGCACTTCAGATCTCTCAAACTCCACACTAGATCTTGGAGAAGATATAGGCAAGGGGCTATCATGTCTGAGGGATCGTTTTCCAATCCCCATTAGATACATATAATCATTTTTTGGGAAGCTCTAGTGTTTATGATTGTCAAGGGCATTGACAAGTGGATGCTGCCACTAGTGAGCTCAACCACTGGCACTCAAGTTAACAGTAAGCTTCCTGCTTTGACTCAATTTAACAATTGCTACTGATACTGGAAGCAGCAGTGATAGATCCTGATGATCCTGTCCAGCTGTTAGGGGATGCCATTACCAGCTGCCTTTCCCTTGGATCTCCAAGTCCTAGACTATGCCATCAGCCCTCTTTTCAATCCACAAGGACTGGTTCAGCTATTGAGTCAGTCCCTCCAATGCTCTGTGTAGCATTCAGTGGGACATTCAGCTTGGTGCCATCCCTGTGATGCTGATTGCATCATACATAGGTTCAGGTTGACTGTCCCATGGTTTTGCTAGTAGTCACAACATGCAGTCAAGTGGTGTGTGAGTCACTTCCTCATCACCTATCATTTATGCCCATGTCTGGACACTACATGAAATTATTGAAAGTCAGTATCATTATAAGGTGCCATCCAAAACCACTGAGGCTCAGGCATGGTTACTTGGTGATTGCACTGCCTGATACCTTCTTGCCCATGGTTATACCAGTCCAGATATAGATACTATCATTACAACCTGCCATGACTACTCTTTGGGATCTGAATTTACTATACAGCTTACTTCATTAGGCATGGCCATGGCAGAGGCTTGCTACCTATGGGATCTAATAAATGCATAAATTGACCTAGATAGAACAAGATATGTAAATATCGTGACTGTATATCTTCCATCTTGAGTGTTTTATTATATTGTTATGGCGACTACTGATCCAAGCAAGGTGATTATCACTGTCCTGCATGTGATCATTTCCATTGCACTCCAAGTCCAGAATTCATTCTTGCTCATGCATTCTAGGTTCAAAGTCCTGTCAATTTAGGCTGAATCAGTTCACTTGAGTGGTAGTCCTTGTCAGTGGTATGACAAATCAGAGAAGCCACTGGTGTGGTGTGAATAAGTGACTGCCACAGGCCATTGCAAAGACCCTCTCCAGACAATCTCTGCAACTCTGTTCACATAAGTTCTGAAAAGGCCCCATCCCTACTGTAGGTTTGTTTACAATTTTTGTGCCTTCTATCACAGTTCATTCACTGCCTAATGTCAAAAGCCTGTTGACTGGTGGTTTATGTCACACCACCAGGGGTAGGGATGCCTGCCACCCCAGCATAGCTTCACTCTGTGTTACACTTGATCCTGAAGGGTCAAGCATGAACTTGGCAAAGGTCCTAAGATGCTGAGACAGGGGGGTACCTTGCAAACAGCAAGGTCAATGGTTTGTCCTGATAGAATCAGATATGAGACTTCCTGGTGACACCAGTGGACTAAGGACTATCCCTTGTGATCAGGATGGGATGCAAGTAAGAGCTAAAGCACTCACTCAAGTGTAGAGCAAAGACACATGAAGAGGAGTTAGGATTATGTAAACCAAGTAGGTCTAAGCTGAAGTACAGAGGAGCTACTTGGGGTTTATATACAAGAACAAAGGGATGCTGAGTAATCATATAGAAACTAAAAGAACATGAAAGAACAAATGGCTGACTGATCATTTAGTCAGCAAGCCAATAGCGAAAGGAGCTTAGTTGGTAAGCAAGAAATGTTCTGGAAGAAGGGAGAAGGAAGAAGTATGTGATGGGAGGAACTATGGGCTTAGCATAATGAGAAGGGATAAGTCTGGTAATAGAAGAAAAAGATGTAAGCATAGACATGAATTGTAACACTCTGTCTAAGCATCCTTTTATGAAGGTAACATTTGATTTTTTCCCTGGAATAACTTTGCCAACTACCTTCTCAAGATGACTTTGAACAGCAATGACTCTGCTACTCATCTATGACCCAACTCTTCAGGAGATCCCAGCAATTTTGTGATGAAGCCCATCAATGAAGAACAGGTTGCTAGAGGACATCATCTACCCTCTCCCCCTCCTGTCCTCATGCCCACATACTTCCACACTACCATGAAAGCAACTGATTATGATTCTGGCCTTGTCCATAATGCCCAAGCACATTGTGGCCAATTGCTTGATAAGGTCAATTACTGACCAAGATGATCCATTTGATGTGGCTTCCACAACACCTTGTGCTGCAGCTACACAGACTGGCATCCATTGTGCTAGTCTCCTTTTTATGGACAACATTGAAGACCCCTCAGTATTCTGTCTTCCCAAGGGAATTGTTGGCAGTAAGTCTTTGAATTCTTCTGGATCCACATCACTCACATTGTTTCTCTCATTAGATAGTCAATGCCCTGAAGCAACTTCAAGCCAGGCTGAACCTCTAGTACCTGACTGCCTGTCTCTGCAGGTGCTTTAACCAAAAAAATGAGAAAAGTGAGATTCACATATATTTTCACAAAATACAGTGATTTATGGCTGCTGTTTGCTTTAAGGTTTGCCAAGAACAAAAGGGGGGGCACAGGCACTCATTGAGATGGATGGCATGTCGACATTGACATTATTCAATCTGTCTACCCCTGGTCAAGGAGAGTCAGATGAGGATATTCCCTATCAGAAGAATCCCAAGGTTGACACCTGCACACACCTTGAGACCCTTTCACCACCATCTCATATTACTACTGAGCCTGCTTCTTTATTGGAGCATATTGATGGAAACATAGATGCTATACCATTTGCATCAGCCTTTAACTTAGGTAGGTCTTCAATTGCCCTCTTAGACATTCTTGAAGAAGGTTTCACTGGCATCAATGACCAATTCAGTGAGCTTGCAGGTTGTGTCAGTATCACTCCAGAAAGGATCTGTGTTTTACACCATAAACAATTCTCATGCAACACCCATGCTATGAATAGACTAGGAGCACACAAGGAAGTGGTAGCTTGGGGGACCATGACAACTGATGAAACCCCTGCCCAGATAAGCACAAGCAAGGCTGACAAGAAACTCTGGCCCTCCAATGAATTCTGGGAATTCATAGATACACTTCTCAGTCAATCACAAGTAGCAGCTGCAGGGCAAGCCAATACAGTTCAGGAACAAGAGAAGAATTTAGAATCGTAAGTGATAGCCTTGATCTATCTACTTGATTGGCTCATTGCCTATGATGGACCAATAGGATGTTCATGAAGTGCCTCCAGGCAGACATGAAATCATTCCCTCCTAGTGCCTCTCAATCTAGCAGCCCACTATCAGAGAAGGTCTCTATCCCATGGCTATGACACATCAATGACCATCTCATATGGTCCTGATGTTTCCCTTTTATCATAGCTGTGGATAGACATGCATTGACCTATTGTAATACTTGCATGACTTTGTATATACAACACAATGGAATGGTTTTGATTTGTGTTTTAGATCTGTTATATGTGCAAGTCACCAGTGCACCTCACTGCATTGATGTGTGAATATTCCATTATTGTCCTTTTCAGGCAAGTTGGCGCCATGAGAAAATTATGTCAAAAAATGCACCTCACCTTCAGTCAATGATAGCACCTCAACGCCAGCCTGGAATTCATCAGAAATGATACCATTCAACTCAGACAAGTCAAGAGAATACATTCTGAAGTGATTAGTTAAAAAAAGTGGATTTTTGAAAATTTGAAATTCCAGGGCTTTGGAGCCTAACTGGGATCTCTTTCTATTCAACGAGTTTGTATGATGACATAGCGGATCATTGTGTATTGTAGATAGAGATGAACAGGAGAAAGTACCTGAGCTAAGTCTCCCTAGGTAGAACCCATTTCTCTGAGTTCATAGCTCACATATCTGCTTCCACATACTGGAAGATGAGAATTGCAGTCCCAACCTCAATTCCTAACCAGTCTTGAAGATCCAAGAGCGACATGTATTTGGGCGAAAGCTGGGATGTATAGACAAATCCCTTGGCACTGAGTACAGGTCCAAACAGCTTGAATGTAACATTGACTGCGTTATGTTGGTTGCACTGATCAAGGAATGAAAACCAGCTAATAATGTCAGGGACTGGCACTGTGCCAGTGGACTCAGGAATATTTGAACTGGGCACATCTTGGGGTACTGCCCTAGGGTCAAATGGAGACACATTTCGAGACAAAGTGGCTATCATGTGAGGTGGAAGATTAGGTGAATGTGCTGGTGTATGAGATTGAAGGTTCAGGTTCATCAGCTGTGGAGACGGTAGATGATGGCCTTGCCCAGCATATGGTGGCAAGACAATTACGGGAGGATATCCGTATGGGGTGGGGATTTGTTGCGGTATTTGATCGTTGAAATTGTTGCCCATGTTTCGTGTATGTGGTCTAGTATTATGGGTGGGTAAGGAAACCAGTTTCCAGTCGACAGTTGCTTTCCCATCCATCTGATTGTATGTAGCATCAATATGGAATTGAGAAGATGATCAATAAGAGTAACTTACTATCTCGAGCGCCCAAAATGCGATATTGTTGTGACTCAGAGGGTAGCAGATGTTACCACCACTAGGACTGTAGCAGTAGACAGCATCTGATCCTCTTGAATGTATCTCACACTTTCACTGTTGTTGGAGTGCCTTGATATGTTTCTCCTGTTGATCTGTCCCCTCCAATTCATTGGTTGCTGATGATAGCTGCCGTTTAGACGATGATCCAGATTGTGAACCTTTTATACTCTGAAAACAATGTGACTAGTAATTATAATGGAATTGATCATACATACAGCTTTATTGTTGCTACCAGCAGTTGCATGAGTTGAACTACTCTCGACACTTTCGTCTTCGAAGTAAACTGTGATGTTTTTCAGTGGTTAAGTTGATGGCTTGCCATTGGTGAGACAGGGAGGGATGATAAGTGATCTCATTCATTGTTTGAACATCTTGAACTCTTCATCCGATTGAATGCAAGTAAAAATCGTCTTTGCCTTGTCTGAGTCCAGCTGATATCGTAGCTTCACAAGTCCTGGAAACCATTCTAATTTCTCAGCGACAGTGATATGAAGCTTATCGAGAGTAATAGATGATGATATCTGAAATGGGACACTTGACGTCTTTGATCCATGAGAACGATGAACAGCGCACTGAATGTTGAAAGCTGATATGCATAAAGCAAAAGTTAGAGCTACCATTGTTCTGAACTCGAGAGAACGCAACATACTGCATTTTTCTGGGTCGTAGAGACTTACTGGCTTCATTGGAGCCTTGTTACTGCCAGTAGATTTGATCTGCATCTGTCTGACAGGTACATGCAGTACTACCAGCTTCAGGTTGGGCCATGGTTGAATAAATTACTGTATTTCAATGTCGGATTCGCCAGACTCAGGACCTGTTATTGATCTGTTTTTCTCACCCATAGTGATTCCATCTAAGTCAAAATCTTCTTGACTTTGCATCTCGTATGCATCTATATCCGTACCAGACTCTATACCATCGTTGCCAGCCATGAGACTAAGAAGCTCAACCTTGTCTACAGGTTTACTAGGGCCTGAAACTCTAGCAGCATCTATGTTATTGTTATGCTTGATCCTGGAGAGTCTAGCATGAACTTGGTGAAGGTCCTAAAGGACAGAGACAAGGGGGTATCTTACAGGTGGCAAGGTCAAGGGGTTGTCCTGGTAGTTCCGGACGAGGGACTTCCCGGTGGAATGGGTGGATCAAGGACAATCCCTTGTAATCGGGATGGGATGCAGGGGAGAGCAAAAGCGCTCACTCAAGTGTAGAGCGAAGACACACGAAGAGGGGAGTTTAGGATAGTATATGCCAAGTAGGTCTAAACTGGAGTACAGGAGAGCTACTTGAGATTTATATACAAGGACGAGGGGAAGCTGAGTAATTGTATAGAAAGGGAAAGAACATGAAAGAACAACTGCTTACTGATCATTGAGTCAGTGAGCCAATGGCAAAAGGAGCTTACTTAGTAAGCAAAGAATGTTCTAGAAAATGGAAGAAGAATCTGGCATGTGATGGGGAGAATTACAAGCTTAGCATAAAGAGAGCTAAGCAAGGAGAAATGAGTCCAACAAAAGAAAAGAGTATACCAATAATTGACAAATTGTAACAGTTATTGTGCTCAGGGATAGGGACGTTGTTGAGCTTATCAAACTCGAAAAGAGGATTGAGGTCACCTGCTAGTGGATGATGGGCCTCAGTGGGAGCTGCAGGTTCTTGGGAGACTGAACAATGCTGCTATCTGGTAACGCTCTTGCTATGTGAACAAGTATGACTGTCTTGTGCAATGCACTCTTCAGGACGTCCACCACTGATGCATTTGAGGCATATAGCATCACCAGCAGCAAACTCACAGCGTATCTTGTGCACACGGCAGCCCAGACATGCTCCTGCTTTTGCTATAGTAAAAGAATCAGTATTTACAATCAATCAATCAGTTGGAACTTACTCGTTGGCGCATGACCTGGAGCAGCAAGCAATGGTCCAGCAGCAGTCTTCTTGCATCTCTTGGACCCAGACATGCAGCTGGATGGGCAGTCGTCCAAGCCCAAGGTGCAGAGCAGCACATTGCACGGTTTATAAACCCTATCACCTAGTGCATCGTGTCTAAAGACGTTGTGCATAGCACGGTTAATAGCTGTGCTAATTTACTGATATATAACTTACTGGGCACGCTGTATTATACAACCTCTAAGCGAGATAGCCAGGTTAAAGTGGCAGCTATCAAGGACAGAGGAGTAGCCAATGACTGTCATTCAGCTGCACTGAGGTACTTACTGATTGATTAAGCTTTGACGTCATAGTAATTGGCAGTGGAGGCACACACAGTATTTGTTGATGGGGAAAACAAGCATCTCAGAGAAGAGATGGAAGTATGGTATGAGTCTAGATAAGCAATCAAGGCAGGGTTTCAGTAAGATGGAAGTATACACAAATCTCAACAAGACCAGCTGCATCAGGAAAGAGATGGCCACAAGAATGTTTCAGGAAGGAGATGGTCACAGAAATGCTTCAGGATGGAGACGGCCACAAGAATGTTTCAGGGAGAAGACGGATGCATGTAAAAACCCAGGCGAACTAGTTGAGCATCACATTAGTAGCACAGGAAATCACATAGACATTAGATAGTACAGTACAAGAACAGTACTATCACACATAACTGCAATGTGAGAACCAACTGTATGAGTCCTTAGGTGAGATCATATACAGTGCCCTGAGCAGTGTGATATATACCTCCTGATCTGTCAACTGCGTCATTGCCATTCATGTGTAATCACCATTATGACGAAGGTGATATTTCATGGCAGAAAAGGCCAGCTCGATTGGGTTCAAGTTGGGAGAGTAGGGCAGCAAAAATTCACAATGCATTCCTCTATACAACAATTAGTATATGAAATAAATAGTAAACAAGCACATACCAAGATTCAATGAGTTCCACAATATCGGGATGCTTGTGGATTCTACAGTTGTCCATTACAATGACGGAATTTGGAGAGGGGAAAGGCTTCATGTTGTCAAGGAGCTGTCTGATAAATTGCATGAATGTTTCTGTACAGAAGGAGCCCTCAACTATACTACAGTGTAAGATACCCTTGTGGAGCGAGAGCGCAGGGAGAACTGAAAAACTGTACAGTAATCAGTAATGATTTGAATGCACGAACAGTTGACCTACTGCCGACCACGGACAAAAAATGCTTTGCGTTGCGCCTTGGTTCCTCTGATCGACCAGGCACAACCACAATATGTCGTTCGATGATCAACAGAGCTCTCATCAACAAAGATGAGTTGCTCTGCCTGGTAGATTCCTATCCAAGTGAGGTATTCAAGGCGTTTTTGTGCAGACCGTTCTGCTGCAACATGAGTAACCTAGGAAAGCATAAACACTAATGTAACAGGTATACATGCAAGAATTCTTCATCATGAAGCCAGCTCTGTGAAGCGTTCTTCACACGGTTGCATGAGAGACCTCAACTCCACAAGTCATTGCCAACATTTCTTAGATTTCATTTAGGTAGAGGTCAGGCGCTTTCTCCACAGTACCTAGGATGAACTGTAACAGTTTATCTATTAGTTGCAAAGTCAGTGATATATGGTAGACAGATACCTTAACATCGACATCACGAAAGTGTTGGTTTCCCACCTTCTCCTTCAACACTGTGTTTTCACCAGGATTGGGAACAGTTCTGTGTTCATGAAAGTAAGCTAGAATTTGTTGAATGGAGCAGGTGGACAAGTTTAGGCACATGCCAATCTGCTCATGATCAAGCAGCCTGGAGAGTTGTATAATAGCCCATTGCATTTCAGGGCTAATCTGCTGGCCTCAGGGCATGCTCACGAGGCTGTTTTGAGTGATGGATTAGCGCTCAGAATGCAAACTACTGAGTAGCAAATACTGAAATACTGAATTTTCAAATTTTTTGTTTTTCTTTGCCAGTCAGGTCAGAACGTCTTCTCCTGGCTCATCCGAGTCGATTGGTGTTGCCTCCAACAGATTTTGAGTAGGTGTTGAGGAGATACAGTTGACTGAAGGTGAGGTGCATTTTTTGACATAATTTTCTCACAGTGCCAACTTGCCTGAAAAGGACAATAATATAATTAACATATCAGACCTGCCACTGGTATGAGGTGAATCTGGATAGCCCATCCATGTTAATCCCTCAGTTATTCTGCTATCATTTCTGGCCTCCATGGTATATGAACTCTGTATAGCTAGTGTATCTGGGTTGGCCTCTAGCTGATCTCAGACTAAATAGGTGATCTGAGGTATACTAATTATACCACTTGTTCTTCCAGAAACATTATGGAAGGCCTCACCACAAACTGAAAGCAATGACCACAAATGGTCATTGAGAATTATTATTGGGCCAGTGCTACCAATGGCCAGTAGCTGTTATATAGGGAAACACAATTCACAAACAAATACAATGTTGGTATACACCTTACAGACAATGGCATACATATATGCCAAAAATCTGCTGACAAACCTCATCAGACCCTACCAGGAACCCAATCCTCACTTAACCTCAGTGGGCCTTTTACATCAACTGGCAGTGTACTCAGTAAGTCACTAAGTAAACTAAGGTAACTAATGGTACAATATAAGGTATGCTTATGTAAGCTAAATACCAAATATATGGAATATATCCAACACTTCCCCTCAAACATGAGGCCATAGGCACAAATATTTGCCTAATATCAAGTAAAGTAATAGGTAAATCAAAAGAATGAATACCTGATTGAAATTATATGTAGTTGCTGAGTCTGTGGGTAGTCTGGGTTGAGTCTGTGTTGTCTGTAGTAGTCCAGTAGTCCATTTCAAGTGCACTTGAGCAATGTCTTGCCTTAGGTACTTGCCTGTATGCCCAGTTTCAACTCATCAGCTCTAGCAGCAGCAGCATCATGCACAGGAATGTAATTGTAGCTTCAATATAATATATTTTCATTATCTACAGGGTCCATTAACACATTCGTGATGAGTCTGTGTCAGTCTCGATGTGTCCATGTGGCTGCACTGAGCAGTTACCCTATATGGTAAGTCAAGGCTCAACCATATCTGCTGTGGAGGCTTTAGTGTGCGCAGTCCATTGAAAGATAGTTGAGTGGTGTGGGGTGTAGTAGGTAGGGGTTGAGTTTCCTTGTCCCAAGGGGTTCTGTAAAGGGTTAGTACCAGGGACAGATGATTATGACCAACCTCAGTGCACTAGAGTGAGATGAAATGGTTCTGGATGATATTCCAGGTAGGAGACTAATAATCTGGCTGATAGTGAGGACTGGGTGTGCATGGATGTGGTCACAGATGGGACCAGATCAAATGCGATAGGAGTTGAAGATGAAGGGAAATGATGAAGCTGAAGGAAACTGACGATGATGGAAATGAAAACTGATGAAGCTGAGTGAGATTGACGATGATAAAGGAAAAACCCAGCCAAGGATGAGGGCTGGATACGAATGAGGGGTCAAGAACAAGGACCCGGATACTGATGATGACGAAGAAAAATGGTGTCGAGGACAATCTCGATGAGGAGGAGAGGGACTTCCGACAATAGAGAGATGACCAGTGGGTGCAAAAACTGATGAGATTCAAGATCTCAATACAACACTTTTATAGTCTGAGCATTTCCCTGGACTTTGTATCTATGTGTCATATCTGCTCCAATCTCCAATTTCCAGACCTTTTACTCCTTCTTCATACCTCCATAATCTGGACTTCATTCCCTCCTCTCAGACTTCTGTAGTTACCATATTTATTATTCCCCTTGTCCTTCCTCGACCCTTCATTCTTACCTTAGACCCTTTGCCACACCATATGCCTCCCCCTACGTATGTCCTCTGTCTCCACATGCTTTCCTTTTACCCAATGTACCTTACCACATGCTCCTTCATTCTTCCGTTTGAACTCCGATCGGATTTTCATATATAAACCCCCTATATTCTGTCTTTATACCTTAGTATGAATATCAAACTAGTCATCTCCTGTCTCTCGTCCGACTCCCTTCTCCCCTACCCCCTACTCCCCTCCTACAAAATACGAGGACAGAACCTAGACAAGGGTGCAACACATAAGTCCTGTGCCAACGTTCTCCTAGGTACTCCCTTGTCGCTCCGAACTCCATTTGTCCCCTCACGAACTTCGTATACTAACCCTCAGACCTCCAATTGGACTTGAGTCTGGAGAACCTGGACTTGACACTATGGTAACACATGAGGCCCTATGAAGGGACGCTTGAGTCTAGGTAGCAAGATGGCAAGAAACACAAAATATCGTAGTCAAAAGTCAAATGAGACTAAATAGAGGATGGAACCAGCGAGAGACGAAGGTAGATAAGCAATCCGGTTGACAGAACTGGAACCGGATGAAATGGATACATATCGTCTGGAACCAGATAGACAAGACAGATAAATGGATAAACAAGAAACAAAAGGGACTGACCTTGAGATGGTACAGAAGGACACGAGACACGAGTGGGAGGCTTGATGGACACCTGGAAGAGCTAGAAAAGATGACCTACAACCGTAGGAGGCCGCAGGCTCCTACACTGTCTACCAGCCTGGCTGTCATCTGTTCTGGCCCTTCAATGCACACACACCTTCTTTAGGTACAGTATTTTATGCACCACTCCTCACGAATGCAATGAGGCCTGGCACTCATCATGGGAATACATGGATAGAGACAAACATGTACACAGAAAGGCGAGTACCCAACTCGGGTGCTCACAAGAGATGTGCTAAGTGGCCTAGCTTGAAATTGGCTGGGTGGTTGCCAGTGGGCGGCAGTGGTAACATTTGTGATCATTTGGCTCTAAAATGTGCTCAGACAGTTTAGATACAGGCAGACATTCAGAAAATCCATTTCCCAGATGCTGCATTCCATGTTTCTGATACCAAAAATACACATGCTGAAATGGAGGAGCAAAGTTACCAAAACAGATTATAAAAGAACCACATTTCAAACAACTATAATCAGTGTCGTTAACAGTGGATGGCATGTATCCACTGTGCTGGATGCAGGTCTGGTTTGCCTCAATTCAGCATCAAGGTTGATTTTGGGGAAATGGAACATTGTTCTAGATAAGCATATCATGCCTCATATTAAATATTTAGTGTTCATTTTGTGCTAATTGACCATTCCAACAATTCAAAGAAAATGGTACTAGGATACATGTTAATTTGTGCTAATCGACTGTTCTAACGATTTAAGAAAAACAGTACTAGGAAATGGGGTGATGTAGACTGAATCAAGGTCAGATCTCACACATTACAGATCGCCAGCATGATCTGGATCCATCTGTGAAGATAGATGTTTGGATTTGGTCAAAAGAGGAATGTCAGCAATATCTGAGTGACAGTGTGTATATTGAACACTTCTTCACTGTTCCATCTTTTTCCATCCCCGTAACCCAGGCAGTTTCATCCATCCACCATCTCACTCACAATGCCCCCTAGCAAAGGAACAAAGAAAAAGGATGCTACCACCACTGCAGCAGTCAACATTCCATCCACAGGCAGTGGCCCAGCTTTGGACAAGAGTGCAAAGGAAGCTAAAGAAATCAATGCAAAACTTTCCAAGGTGCTGATTGGCCATGCCAAGATGGAGTTGGTTGACAGAAAGCTGGAGTTTGGATGCTGGAACACTCACATCCTCAAACAAGGAGAGGCCATTTGGCTCTTCAAGTCATTTAAAATCCTGGGCATGTATAGATTCACACTGATGAATGCTGTCCCCATTGTTGTCAGCCACAGTGACCTTATTGATGGCATCTTCATGAATGCGGATCTGTCAAGATCAGTTGTGGATGGATCTGACATGCCCATTGTGTGATTCAGTTTTGATCCTGAGGATGCTGCCATTTCAACAAGTGGTCAGTTGATACAACAAACAATTTGTGTGATTGAACATAGGCAACTTCTGGAATGGTTACCAAAAGTACCACACTGTGCACAAAGCTCAAGAGTCAGCTAGGCTAACAGACAGTGATGTTGTCACTGCAACACCCAGTAAGTCTTTTGAATTTTCCATTGTAACCATATACTTACTGCTTGACAGCATCAAGGATGGCAAAGTGCTATCAACTGTTTCGTGAAGAGTATCTAGATATATGGAATGAAATTTTAGCAACTTATGAAGAAGCTGAAGCTCTGGGAGAGGTCATGAAAACTGTTGCCCAGAGGCAACAGTTGTTCAATAAGCTGGCAAAGAACCATATGCAGTCTATAAGTTTGTATTTTACTATCTTTGAGGTCAGCAGTTTGGCAGATGGCACAGTTCTCAGCCATGGCTAAGGCACATGGATTTGAGGGTGTTTTTATTATGGCCAGCAGTGTTGTCAATCAGGATGGTGGCCTTGGCCATGTTTTCTCCACCCCAGGAGCAGAAGATGTACATATGAGTTTGGTACTTCCTGACTAACACTTTGCATAGTTTTTTGCTGATCACTATTGGGTGGACAATAATGAGATCATTGGTCACTTCAAGGCACATATCTAGTACATGAATACTGGTTACTTTTTTCCTGTCACTCTCATAGCCACCTTTTAGTCACAAAACCTTGCTGGCGAATGTTGCTGTTGCATTCAACAGTCAGGGAGATGAGTAAGCTGATGGATCTGCAAAGGAGGGAGATGAGACCAAAGAGGGTCCTAATGTGATCAATCCAAATGAATGGGAGGATCAAACACACATATGCAAAGCACTCATCTGAGCTCTTAGTAATTTCATTCATTTGCATTATTCAAATAGATCATTGACAGTATTCAAGTCAACATTGGGTGTAAGTGGGCATCTGGCAAGTTATTTCCTTGGAAAGGAATGCCTGCCAAGCTTGCAAAGAGTGGTGTTGTTTGCTACAACTTCCCCCACAATATTCTATTTCCTGGAGAGGAATGGCAGTCACACTCCAAGGGTGGTTCTAAGGGTATTTTGGATCTCACCCTCTCTAAATGCTCTACCCTCCTTACTGCCCTTAACAATACCTCAGATGAAAGACTCCATTTCAAGGCTTGTCCAAACAAAAAGGGTATGTATTCACAATATCCCTGAAAAATGCCATGCTAACATTTCTTCTACAAGCAATCTCCTGGCCTCATTTACACTGTTATCCATGGTGCACCACCTGCTTATGATTCCCCTCACCTCTGAGCAAGATGGATGTTTGTGAACCTTACCATTGATCACAAAGATGTCCCCTGGAGGAACAATCTTGCTGTCACCCATATCAAGAAAAAAGGAAAAGCTCCTGTGAATGTCAAAGGTATCAAAGTCATTTCCATCCCTGATTCAGATGATGTTACTGAGGTCTCCAAACCCACTACTACCCATGCTTTAGACAATGTTACCGAGGTCTCCAAACCTACTGCTACCCATGCCTGTGAACCAGCCAAGCAGGATGCTTCTAACCAGAAGCATAAAACCCACAAACAACCTGTGGTTGTTATCACATGCAGTAAAGCCCTGGCTGCATTGAAAGAGAAGAGTGACAACTCTCTGGTCTCAGATGGGAATCTTAGTTCACCTTCAGGCTCAGAATATGAACTCAATGTTGTTGACAAGGATATAGAGGGAGAAGAGGTTATTGCAACAGACCAATCTTCATAATTGGAGGGCAAACCAGAGCTACAGTCCTGCAAGCACAAATCCATGAAGGACATCTCATCTCACTGAAAGATAAGAAGTGGGTATGGGGTGATGTGTGTAGGGGTCGAGTTTCCTTGTCCCAAGGGGTTCTATAGAGGGTTAGTACCAGGGACAGATGATTATGACTGACCTCAGTGCACTAGAGCAAGATGAAATGGTTCCAGACAATGTTCTGGACAGGGGACTAATAATCCAGTCAACAGTGAGGACCAATTGCACATGGATGTGGTCATAGATAGGACTGGATCAAGAGCGATAGGGGTTGAAGACAAGTGGAACTGACAAAGATGAAGAGAAACTGACAAAGACTAGTGGAAATTGACAAGGATGAATAAAATTGATGATGATGCATGAGATTGATGATAATAAGGGAAAAACCTGGCCAAGGATGAGGGCCAGATACAAATGAGGGGTCAAGGACAAGGACCCATATACTGATGATGATGAGGAAAAATGATATCAAGGATAATCCCCATGATGAGGAGAGAGTCTTCCAACGATAGAGAGATGACCAGTGGGTGCAAAACTGATGAGACTCAAGATCTCAATACAATATTTTTATAGTCTGGGCATTTCCCTGGACTTTGTATCTATGACAACCACCAAGGCCCTATGAAGGGACACTCGAATCTAAGTATAAAGATAGCAAGAAACACAAAATATCATAGTCAAACTTCAAATGAGAACTAAATAGAGGATGGGACTGGCGAGAGATGAACATAGATAAACAATCTGGTTGACGAAACTGGACCAGATGAAACAGATACTAATTGACCAAAACTGGATAGATGAGACAGATACTGTTGCGAACTCAAAGAGCACACACCACCGGCCTTGGCTTCACAGGCTATTACCGAGCCTGGTGAGGTAAGAGAAGGAGAAGGCGAGCTCACGCGCACTAATCACCCGTAAGGTAGCGGGAAGACAAGTGGTCAAAGCTGGGGATGCCAGCTGAGACCCTTGGGTTTATATAGTATAGAGGGCGGCGCACGGACCACAGGGTCTGTGGGATAAACTACTATACATGGTAATTACAAGTACACGATCATGAGATAGTTCTCATCAGGGTTAGCGGAGATTAAAGGGGCATGCCAGCCATGAGGCATGACGTCATATGATGTCATGGTCTGGGCCCCATCATGTGACGAGAAAAGGAAAGGGGCGTGAAGGTGGTTCGTAACATTACCCCCCTTTGCTACGACTCAAGTTCCAGACGAGTCGTCGCAAACAGAGTACCAGCTTCAGGGCTGTAAACGGTAAATAATCGGTTCATCTCCTCGAGAGACAAGCCACGCAGCGGGCGAGGGGCAGAGGGGGACGAATGGTGAAAGGTGTCGACGGCGTCACATGCATTGTCCAGATGGGAAGCTGGCTCCCATGTGTCGTCCGTTTCATCGTACCCTTTCCGTCGTACACGATATTCTAATTTTCCACGTTTCAAGCGGGAGACGATGACTGCCTCAACCTCGTATTCGGGGTGACCTTCTTCCGAGACCTCAATCGCATCGGGGCGAGAGATCAGCTGCCCAGGCAGCGGGGATCGGTAAGGTTTCACCTTCGATACGTTCACTACTGGGTGAATCTTGAAAGACGTGGGAAGGCGCAGTTCTACTGCATTTGGAAGGACGCGAACGATGTCATACGGCCCGAGCCAACGTTGTGTTAATTTACGGGCTGTATATGGTAGCTTTAAGTTATCGGTGCTGAGCCATACTTGATCACCAGGGGCGTATTCAGGGGCCTCCGATCTGGCAGAGTCCTGATTCCGAGTCATGCGTTCGCGGGTACGCTCGAGCGCCCGCTGGACGTCTTGATGTGCCCGCCTGGTGACGTCAAGGAAACTGCCTGCCAGCGTATCCAAAGAACTCTTGAAACCCATTCTAGGGGAGTAGTTTCAGGTAACGGCAAATGGGGAGGAACCGATCGATGATGAAAGAGAGTTATTATGATGGAACTGTGCGAGTTTGAGATATTCGAGCCAATTGTCCTGTCTCTTGGCTACATATGCTCGCAAATATTGTTCCATTTCTCTGTTAATTCGTTCGGTTTGTCCATCTGTTTGTGGGTGGTAGGCGGTGGAAAGCTTCTGCTCGATGCCCAATAGTTTACAGAGTTCGGTCGTGAAGGAAGACACGAACTGCGGGCCCCGATCTGATACGATGGTTCGGGGGATGCCATGCTGCGACCATACGTGATCGTGGAATATTTTAGCTAAGTCGAGAGAAGATATGGTCTTGGAACAAGGTACATAAACGACTTCTTTGGAAAATTGATCTACGATGACGCAAACGGAATCGATCTTGTCGATCTCCGGTAATCCAGTTATGAAGTCTATAGAAATGTCCTCCCACGGACGGCTTGCCGCCGGGAGAGGCTGTATTTTCCCTGCCAGTGCTTTAGACGAACCCTTCGTGAGGGCGCACATGTAGCAGTGGTTTATGTACGATATAATGTCTTTGCGCATTTGCAGCCAAATAAAGAAACGGTTTATTGTATGATATGTACGGGCCTGCCCGTTGTGACCCCCCAGGGGATCATCATGACAGGTTTTAAGGATTTTGGCATGGATGGAGGGTGGAACGTAAATCCGGCTGGTGAAGTCGTGGAGGTAAACCTCCCTTTTGGTATCATATGAATAGTTAAGAACGTCGTTAATGTTTTTTGACTCTTTTTGTATTTTTTGTAATAATGGGGATTCTAATGTAACGTTTTTGATAAATAACTCGGCTGGTAACACTGTGACATCCTTGTTTAAGTTCTCGACCGCGTCTCCATGGTCTGGACGACGGGAGAGAGGATCGGCACGGTTGAGCAATCCGGGTCGATATATGAATTCGAGGTTGAATTCTTGGAGGAGGGCATGCCACCTTGCTTGTCGCCCTGAAAGGGTTTGTGGCTTTTTCCAATACTCCAAATTCTTGTGATCCGTCCAGACCTCGAATCGCTCTCGCCCAATTAAATAGTGTCGCCATTCTTCGAGCGCTCGGATTACCGCCATTAGTTCTTTGTCATAGATGGGGTAGTTTCGCTCAGTCGCGTCGAAAGAGTGGGAAAGGAAGGCGCAGGGACGCCATTGCTCATCTTCGCATTCCTGCCAGAGGATTGCTCTGGTTGCAATGTCCGAGGCATCCGTCTCAATGCGCATCTGCCACGTACTGTCCGGGTACGCGAGGAGGGGTGCTTCCGTGAATTTCTTTTTGAGAGCGAGGAAGGCCGCTCGTTCGGTGTCGCCCCACTGGAAAGGGGTGTCTTTTTTCGTCAGATCATTGAGTGGTCTTGCCAATTCTGCGAACTGATCAATAAATTTACGATAGTAGTTACATAGGCCCAGGAACGCCTGGACTTGTTTAAGGTGTGTTGGTTCTGGCCAATCTGCGATTGCTTGTGTTTTATTTTCTTGCATTTCTACGCCATTCTTGGAGACGTTCATTCCGAGGAATTCGACCTTATCCTTGGAGAATGCACATTTTTTGGGTTTGATATATAGGTCGTTCTCCCTGAGACGTTGTAATACTTCGTGGACCAGCGCTTTGTGTTCTTCTTTTGTCTTTTTCTTTGTGAATATCATCATGTCGTCCATATAAATAATGAGGAACGCGTATTGATCTGAAAATATGTCGTTCATCATGTTCTGGAAGGTAGGAGGTGAGTTGGTTAGTCTGAAGTACATGACCGTTGGCTCGTAAGCTCCTATTGGCGTTACAAATGCCGCCTTCCATTCGTCACCTTCCTTGATGCGAACATTGTTGTACCCCCAGTGGAGATCCATTGCCGTGAACATGTCCGCACCCTTGAGGTGATCTATGAGTTGTGAAATGAGTGGTAAAGGATATGCATTCTTGATGGTTTCTTCGTTTAAATATCGGTAGTCCATGACGAGACATTTTTTACCATCCTTCTTCGGGATGAAGAATACCGGGGATGTTTGTGGAGACTTGCTTGGTTGGAGGTAACCCTTCTTGACTTCCTTGTCGATGAAAGTCCATACTTCTTCCAACTCCGTGTCGGATAGAGGGATAACTCTCCCCTTCCTTGGAATGAAGTCGGGCTTGAGATCGATGGCGTGATCCCAGTGTTTCCGTAAGGGCATGCGATTGGATTCCTGCTCCGAAAAAACGTCAAGAAAATCGTGGTATGCCGCAGGCACTTTTTTGGCCACTCCGTCTTCGATGACATGGAGCTTGAAGCCGAAGTACCCATTTTGTTGGGACCTGTAATTGTCGCAGTCCTCGGTGCAGTGGGTAAAGTTGATTTTCTTCTCGACCCAGTCGATGTCGGGATTGTGGTGTGTGAGCCAGTCGTATCCGATAATCATTTAGTTTGAGCCCAGCTCGACGACGAACGTGTTGATCTTTTCATGATGATCTTGCAACACGGCAATGAGTTCTACTCGGTGAGTAACTTTTCCGGCCTTGCCCGGAGTACCATCGGCATTAAATACTTCGATTTGCTGTACCAATGGGATCATATTAATATTGTTTTTGGTGCACCATTTGTGGTCAATGAAGGTATTGACGGCACCGCTATCGATTAGTGCTTTTATATTATCATCTTTTTGTACTTGACCCGTGAAGAAGAGGACAGCAATGTCCACCGTGAATTCTCCACCACTGATCATTTCTTGTGTAGGGATTTTGTTAAGGTTAAGGTCAGCACAGTTATTCTTAAAAAGGGAATTAAGCACGCTATATTTATAGTCTGGCACCGAGCTCCGAAGAGACCCCCCTACAGACGTATCAACATCTATTAAAGATTTCAGCACCTGGCTGATCGTTCTAACCGGGAAATCTCCGTCAGTGCACTCCGAGAGTTCGGCTACAGGCTCAGTGCCAGCTATGGGGATTTCTCCCTTGAGCACGGTCAACGAGTCATCTACGCCTACCACTCTCATACCAGCACGCCCGGAGTCCGATCTACTTACTGGTACATGATTACATAATGCCATGCTCGTCGGCTCAAAACCAGATCGTACAAAAGTGTCACTATCGTCCCTAGTCGAGGGGTCCAAATGCGAGGTAACTATTTTTTTGATGTTTTCTAATTTTATTCTTTTTTTGTTTATTTTGTCCAGCTTGCTAGGCGACACCCTACCGTCGACTAGCTGCTTCCTTTTAAAGCCTCGGATGCTTTTGTCCAGGCTTCTGTTTCGAAGACATCAGCCCAATAGGCGCGAGCTTCGTCCGACATGTAGTCCTGTCAGGAGGACGTTGCCGTGCGGGCCTTTGTTTCGGGCGGGGTTTCGGAGATGACTGCCCACGTCTCGGTGTAGTACCCGTCTTTGTCGGGTACCCATACTTGGTGCATATTTTGAACCGGCGCTCGGTTCCTATCTTGTGCCGGGTTATATGGCTTCTTCGGGAGCCGGCAGTCCCATTGAATGTGGCCTGGTTTGCCACAATTGAAGCATGTGTGAGTATCTGGGGGCCCCTGCACTGCCCTGATTTCCATGGGAGCTCCCCTTCCAGGTTGCGTCCCATATTGTGTGAACCGCTGGTTAGGTGGTGGTCCCTTGGGCAGGTTGTAGCATTGCGCCCCGCCGTAGCACCTTGGTTGGAATCCACGTTTGATCTCCGCGGACTCGAAGGAGCAACCGACCTTTCTATAAGCGTCGATCAACTCGAAGATGTCGTTCTCCACATGCATGTGGAGGTGGACTTGCATATATACGTGAGCGTCCACTGCTCGCTTGAGGATCTCGATCCCGTGGCCGTTTTTGACTTCGGCCTCCTTGAACAGAACCTCAAATTTTTGCAGGAACTCGTCAATAGGACGGCCCTGCTGCTTCAGTCGCTGGAGCTTCTGAAGCGATTCATGTGCAAGCACATCGATTTGGAAGTGGTCCCGGATCTCGCTTTGGAGGACCTTCCATTCTGGCCATGCATCATCTCCACGGGGATAGCCTAGGCTTTTCCCTGCATTGTTGGTTGCATCTGCGATTTCTGAGTCGCAGTACTCCTCTAATTTTAGCCTGGCATAGGAGGCGGCATCTCCCTCCATTCTTGATAGGACCGCGACGGTCCGAAGTTTGTCTGAGCCCCAATTTTGGAGCGAGACCCAGACTTTGATTCGGGTGATCCATACCCAGAAGGTGTCACGATTGCCATCCCACTTGCCGGGATCGGCGACTTTCTTGGTGATGGCGGAGGGGCTGTCCTCCTTTTCCTTAAGAAGGGCTGTGAGCAGTGCCTTCAGTTCATCGTTGGTCAGGGTCGACGATGATGACATTGTTTCTTGTGGCGGGGGAAGTGGCGGTTGTCTTTGTTTAAACTTGAGCCTGTAAGGCTCCTCGGAGACTTGGGGAAGTGCTTCAAGCAAGCCCTCAAAACTGGGGGACTTGCGGAGTTGTGTATGTGCCTGTTCCGGAGAACCAGGCACCGATCCTTTGTAAAAAGAAATTTTGGAATCCTATCTGTCCTTACTCACCAGTATCTTTCAACCGACGTCTGGGGACACTTGCAGGGGAAGAGGTCAGATGAGGTAGGGAGGGGAAGACCACTGGCAGCTAGATCTTCTTCAACAGTTTGCTTTGGACGGTGTAGGTTCCATCAAGGGGTAGACTCTCGATAACGAGAGGTGTCGTACGTGTATCGTGCGCTGATGGCGGACGTCACAGGTATTCCGCGAACCTGGTAACCTCAAACCACAGAGGTTACGCCCTAGTGCACTTTGGGCAAGAAGCAACATTATCCTTATTTAATACGGCGGACGACCGTGTATGCAAACTGATAAGGGTGTTATGCCCAGGCCCGTCACATGGTGCCTCTGCGCTATGTCCCTTATGCCTGGGCCCGGCAACCGTATATGACGGATTTGCTTTCTTTTTTGATCCGGTCTTCTGATGGGGATAAATGCTCACCCGATCTTGATTTCTTCAGCGACAAGACGCTCCGTTCACCCGAGGGCGGTGTAAATAGCTTTGACCAAGTGTTGCGAACTCAAAGAGCACACACCACCGGCCTTGGCTTCACAGGCTATTACCGAGCCTGGCGAGGTAAGAGAAGGAGAAGGCGAGCTCACATGCACTAATCACCCATAAGGTAGCGGGAAGACAAGTGGTCAAAGCTGGGGATGCCAGCTGAGACCCTTGGGTTTATATAGTATAGAGGGCGGCACACGGACCACAGGGTCCGTGGGATAAACTACTATACATGGTAATTACAAGTACACGATCGTGAGATAGTTCTCATCAGGGTTAGTGGAGATTAAAGGGGCATGCCAGCCATGAGGCATGACGTCATATGATGTCATGGTCTGGGCCCTGTCACATGACAGGTCACATGACGAGAAAAGGAAAGGGGCATGAAGGTGGTTCGTAACAGATACTAATTGACCAGAACTGGATAGACAAGATGGATACTAATTGACTAGAACCGGATAGACAAGATGGATACTAATTGACTTGAATCGGATAGACGAGACAGATGAATGGATGAACAAGAAACAAAGCAGACTGACCTCAAGATGGTACAGATGGACACAAGACACAGACAGGAAGTTTGATGAATGCATGGACAAGCTGAAAAAGGAGACCTACAACCATAGGAGGCCACAGGCTTCTACATCATGCTGCCAAGAAGTGCTCCATCACCATACCATCTCTGAAGGCCAAAGGCAAAGTGAAGACCACTAACATACCAAAGGAGAGGAGGTATATTGATTTAACACCAGCATCTTCCGACAATGAAATCTCTGTCCTGAGGGCCTCAGCTAGTATGAAGTCATTGACTCCCACCCTCCAAAAGGACCCCCTTCCCCTTCTTGACCATGAATACCCTTCTGAAGAGCATGTAGCACCACCACCAGAAACCCTTTTGCTTGCCACTAATGCATGCAATGGTTTGTTGGTGTCACCCATCTCTGTGTGTGTAGTTCAGCCTGTCATTACTGAAGTTCCTACCTTGCTCACTGTTGTAGCAGCTCATGCCACCCTGCCTGGGATCACTGAAGACCTTACTGTACCTGATGCCATGCAAGCTCGCACCACTAGTGGTGCTGACTCAAAGAATGTCAGTACCCTCTTCCTTCCTGGTCACCCAAAGCCCCAACTTGTGATGAAGAAAAATCTTCCATCTGAGGCAGATTCCAATTAAGATGATGCATTTAGCCCTCAAAAGAAAACCTCAGGATCTGCCACAGTGGCAGTGGGACCAGAGATCATCTCTCACCCACTGTTAAATCTCCTGGCAGTGGAGGAAGGTCGTGCATTTTCCATTGCCTTGAATGTGCCAGAGAGTCACCCTAGCACCCTGCAGCTTATCCAGCCTGTCCCTCACCCCAGTCCACTCATCAACCACAATTCATATGCCTCACAATGCCTATCTGCACAAGGTTTCATGGATTGCCACCCAACTGCTGCAGTGGCGATGCACAGTGAGATGCAAATCACTTAGCAAGATGTCACTGATGGCAACTTTCCTGAGTGCTCCATGTTCCCTAGTGGTGGGTGGTATAGTCCACAAGGATCTTATCCATAAATCCATGGCTATTCAGGCCCATTCATGGGCCCTTATTGCTGAACAGGCACACTACAAGCTACAGAGGTTAGGCTAGTAGGACTTGCATAAGTGCAGGTGATTGGTTGATATGTTCACACAAGGTAGTGGTAGTAGATCAAGAGATAATTCAAACTCAGGCGACTGAGTCCAAATGTAAGTGCAGCTGATGTAATACACTATACTAGGTAAATTATTATACTCTACTATAGAACAGGGCTGGAACAAGTCTTAGCTCATTCAACACTCCCCCTTGCTAAGCAGTTGGTGAAGGCATGTAAGCAATCAGAGATAAGACATGGCTTAAGTCTATGGATGGTCATAGAAAACCAAACCTAACTGTGATCAGAACTGCTCAAACTTGATGTCTCCAAGGTTCTTAGTGAATATATCAGTGGGATTGGTAAAACCTTCAATAAAGAAGAGTTTGATCTTCCCCTCAGCTACCCAATCTCTAATACTGTGCCAGTGAATATTTATATGCTTGTTTCACTTTTCAGTCATTGAGTTGGAAGCCATGAAGATAGATCCTTGGTTATCACTACATATGGGAATTGCTTTCAGCTTATATCCCATTTCACCAAGTAATTGGCGAATCCATACCACTTGGTGACTGCAATCAGATAAGGCAATATATTCTGCCTCAGTAGAGGACAGGGCAACAACCTTTTGCATTTGGGTCTGCCATGAAAATATGCCACTGGCCAGTTTGAGAAACCAGCCAGTCTGAGAGCGCCTTGTGTTTGGATCTGAAGCCCAGTCTGAATCAGTGCAAGCAGTAATGCCATCCTCAGAAGCACCATCATAGATCAAGGAGTAGTGGTGAGTACCAAGTAAATAGCAGCAGATGTACAGTACTTTGTTTACATGATCTTCTGTGAGGTTGGCAGCCTGCCTAGAGAGGGCAGTGACTGCATATGCAATATCAGGACAGGTGCCAAATATGATGTAAAGCAAAGACCCAATAATGGACTGAAATTGTGAGTGAGTTCCAGGATCAGCAGTTTGATCATTATCTAGGGAGTAGTATTCCTGAGGCAAAGGTGTAGGGGCAATGTAGGCATTAAGCATGCCAAATTGTGCTAGGACCTTTTCTAAGTAGTTGCATTGATCAATGAGATTCTGGCATCCTGAGCAGCAGATGTGCATATGGAAAAACTTGGTAGCTATACCAAGATCTCTGCACTCCCACTTCTTCATGAATAGGGATTTGATCTCATTAATGATCTGCTTGTTGGGTCCACAGAACATAGCATCATCTACATAGATGATTGCAACAACCATTTGGGTGCCACATTTTCTGTAGAGAAATAAGCCAGTGTCTAACTTAAGGTGTTCAAAGCCAAGTTCTTTCATGGACTGATTGAGGGCTTTCCACCCTGCCAACCCAGCCTGCTTGAGACTGTATAATGCCTTGAGTAGGTAGAGAACTTTGTTTTCTTGGCCAGGAAGTTTAAATCCCTCTAGCTGTTCCATGTAGATCTCTTCATCAAGCTTGCCATATAAATAGGTGCTATGGACATCTACAGTTTCAATATGCCAGTTTTCCAAGGCAGCTAGTGCAAGCATAAGTTGCACTGTCTCGAAGTGCACAATTGGGGAGAATATCTGATCAAAGTCAAGTCCTTTGATCTGGGAGAATCCCTTCATGACTAATCATGCATGTTTTTAACCATCTGGTTTGATGTCGAAAACCCATCTGTTCTTAATGACCTGCCAGTTTCTGGGGCAGTCTACTAGTTCATATATGTCTTGCTTCTTGAGCATTTCCAGCTGCTTGCGGCATGCAGCCTTCTACTGCAGTAGGTAATTTAAGGATGTTCCTGAATTTCCACTCACAAATCAGTTTTGATCCTGCAGAATTGGCCAGAGAGATTGCCTTTGACATGAGAAATGCAACCAAGTCAGCTCCCCCTTCCCAACATAGCTGCTCAACATCTTCCTTGCTAAGAGTGGTGGAAGAGACTGGCACTGCATTAGTAGGGGTGGATGGTGCAGGTGTGCTTGGGAATTGACCTGGCATATCTTCTTCCAGAGGATGGTCTTGCTTGATAGAGGGACTGGGTTCTAGTTGCTCAGGCTGCAGATTTACTATATCGTGCCATTGTGTAGCATGCTCTATTTTCTTCACTTGCTCCACAGGGTGTCAGTCATCACCATACACATTGCCAGGCCTTTTGGGCACACAATATTCATGGCATGCTGGAAGTGGGTGCTGTCCCTTTCTAGGTTAGCAAGGTGGTGAAGGAGGTTCTTGTCAAGGAGAAGGTGTTCTCAGAGGTGGTGAAGGTAGACTAGGAGGTGGAACTGGGGGAGGAGTTGGGAGACGATAGGGATGAGGATGATGGGGGTTGTCCTCAGTTCTAAAGAGAGGAGGAACCTCTACAGGCTCAAACTCTTCAACCTTGGGAACAGGGTCTAGTGCAGCAGATTGTCTGCAAGATGCAGTATTGCACTTAGGAAATTGCACTTCATCAAATAGAGCATGCATAGATGTAAAGATGACATTGCTGGGAGAGCACATGAATATGAAGTTGCTCTCATGTCCAGGGGTAACACCTAGGTACACCATCAGCTCTGACTTAGGGGCCATCTTGTTGGTGCACACATTCTGAGAGATGAATATGTATGCTGTGCAACCAAACACATGCAAGTGGCTAATATCAGGCTTATCCTTGTAAAGGAGCTCATAGGGGGTACACCAGTTGTGTTGGTGGAGTGGTGTCCTATTGTACAAATGGCATGCATGGGCCATTGAGAATTCCCACCAACTGTCTGGGATGCAAGCCTCAAGGCGCATAGCTTCAGACTTATTCATGGAAGTGTGCATAAAGTGTTCTGCATGACCATTCTGTTGGGATACATGTGGAGTACTCTGGAATACACATATCCCATTGTCAGCTAGGAGCTTATCGAAAGCATTTGATTTGTACTCTCCCCCTGCATTGGACATCCATTCTTTGATCATTGCATTGAATTGCATCTGAATCATTGACATGAAGTGCTTGGTTGCTGTCAATGCAGCATCTTTCATGTGCAAAGGCGTGATCCATGCAAAGGATGTATAGTTGTCCACAAAAGTGATAATATATTTGTAGCAGTGGTACAACTCAATAGGAAATGACTTGATATCAGAGTGCATAAGTTCAAACATGTGAGCAGCTTATCGCACATCAGGTGGGTAGACACAATTAGGCATTTTGCCTAGAGCACAGCCAGGGCAGATCTTGTCCTCCTGTGGTGTGCTAATCTCAGGGAAGCCTCATGTATGTTTTCATGCATGCTTCAAAACCTCCTTAGAAGGGTGACCAAATTGGCAATGAAGAATATCCCAAGTGGGCTTGGCCTTGGTGCAGAGATTTCTATGTTTAGGGGTGCTTTGGAGAGTGTAAATATTTTGGCCTAATTGCCCTGGAATGAATGGAGTGAGTAGCTCTCCATTTCCATATAACACATCAATCTGTTCAGCTGTTCCCTTAATAGTGGCTTCTGCATGTAGTAGGTAGCCTAGGGAGATCAGGTGTACTTGTGAGTTGGGCAAGTACCTAACATCAAACAGTGTTAGGATCTGAGTGTGACCTGATGAATCTTGCCATGATACAGTCATATGACCTTTACCTTCTATAAATATTATGGAGGCAGCAGTGTGGACAGATATACAATCAGCACCTTTAAGGGGTGTGAACTCAGCATAATCTGAGTGGTTGGGGGTGAAGTGCATAGATGCACCAGAGTTGAGAATCTAATAGGGAGTCTTAGATTTTCCACATCATGCATATGAAATACCAGAGCCATAGGCACAAATAGCATCATCCATTTGGCAATGTACTGATACATTCAATTTATATACAGTACTACTCAACTTCACTACATCATTTCATGCATGAGGGGTAGCAGCAGCAATGGATGAGTACTGGTGCAGTGAATAGGGAGGATATACTAACCTGGGATCCTGAATAAATATATTGGTCATAAAGACCTTGGATCTTGTCATCAGAACCATAGATGTCCACCTCATCATCAGAGTCCCATGAGGTGGAGGAAGTGGCCATAATCTGGCACTTTTGGGAACATTTGGAAGGAGGAGGAACATCTGAGTTCTCCTTGTCAAGACAGGACCAATTGATCTTTTTGACTGATTGTGGGAGACAGATGGTGGGCACCATGAAAGTAGAGGAGGAGGTAGTGGCAGCATTAGACATTTCAACATCATCAACAATAGTTGACAACGACTTGGGAATGGACAGGTCAAGGCAATCTAGGAGGGGGCATGCACGATTGAGAAAATGAATTGTCTCACAGGTGGGCTAGATCTCAAGCCTATGGGTGAGATCAAAAGCCTTCTTAATCTCTGGAAAGGCTGGAGGACCTTGGAGACCCTGGAAACAAGTCACAGGAACATGGGCAGCAGCACGAGAGTCAATGACAGAAGAGGTAAAAACATGGGTGGGGGTGACAGTGATGGACATGAATTGCATCTCATCCTCAACAAAGTTGAGGTAATTGTGGTTGGCCTTGCCACCACACTTGCCACAAGAACACTTCTTCCCCTTCTTGTATGTGCTATCACCACCCTGCTGCCCAGAAGGCACTGGATTGGACTGCTGCTGGGACTTGAAGGAGGGGTTTCCCTCTGACTTCCTCTTAATAGTGCTGATTTTCTGAGCCTATTGGGATCCAGAATCATGGCCTTTGCCACCTATATTGGAGCATTGCTCCCAAGATAATGTGGCAGCTGCCACAATTTTATTAACCATAGGGTCAACCTATTTCCCATCAGCATCTTTCTTCTGCACAACCATCTATGCAACCATGTCCATTGTTGGGGGCAGCTTTGACAAGACTATCATTGCCTGGATTTTGTTAGGTATCTCATATTTGGCAGTCCTCAACTTTGCAAACTGATTTTGGAGGCATTGGAATGCCTGTGAAGGATAACTGTTGGGAGGGACCTGAATATCCATCATGGCCTTAAAATTCACATAGACTTGCAGGAGGCCAGACATAGAGTAGTTGCTCACTGTAATTCATCTTCTGCCAGCCCTGTTTGAGATGGAACAACAAATATAGGTAATTGGCATTCCAGAAAGGGCTCTTACTAAACAAGATATATTCAAGTTGTTTGGGTTAAAGGACTCAGATGAGAGTAATGCCTCTTCTTCCATGGCTTTTGCACAAGACACAGAAGATGATATCATACCTCTTCCAGAGCTTGAAAAAAGTGACAGTTAGCATGTATATGAAGAAAATTTGAAGAAGCAGCATTAAGGATGTCTTATGTAGCTCTGTGCAGAGGTGGAAACCATAGTCAAGCTAATGCCTACTTTCAAAAGTGGGGAAGAGATTCCAGTTTGCTCTAATTGGCTTCAACCTTGGTCTTGACCTTGCAAGCTATCAAAAGAAAGTGAAAATATAGTTTGAGTGTTTTCTCTTCTAGAGCCATCCACTTTCAACTGGAGAAATGAGGCAACTAAAAGCTCAAAATGTCTGTAGTGGGCCATTGCTTTTATGGCCCTTCAAGAGCATTGTATTAATCAACACTTTCATGCTTGACTTCTGGACAATACATTTGGAGAAACAGCTCATGTTTGCACTATACTTGAGTACCACCACATCTTTGAACTGCTGCTTGGTCATGGAATATCAATGTCTCAAGCAGTCAAATTCAATAACTACCATGCAAGCAACAGTGGACAAAATATTATTCTAGCCAGTCAAGCAAGAAGAGTGCTTACATGGCCTGATGGACTCTCTTTTGATTCTAGATGTGCTTCCAAGGCTAGTTTTGAATCTTACAACCCCTTGAATGGTAAAATTTAAAGTCTATTCAGGCAAGTTTTGGATCTTATAATCCTCTAAACAGATATCAGAAATGCATTCTTATGAAAGGACAAACCAAAGCAGTTCATGGGATTGTCAATTTGGTTCAATGTTTAACTTGTGCTCCTGCAGATGGGAACACTGAGGTTGATCCAGAGATAAGGCCTTCTTTTCATTCCCAGGTCATTCACCATCTCTGTGGTCTAGTGAATGTAAGTGCATTTAAAGTCAAGAGTACACTATTTTTTTAACATTGTTTTATTTTTTCTATCTATTTGCTAAAGGCTCTTTCTGCAAATTATTACATGCAAAGAGAGCCTAAGATATCTCACACCCACAATTTTAATGATGGGGGTGTGTCCACCACACCAGCAACAATAACATGGGTGAGAACACAATAATGCACTCATCACTATGAGCAAGGACATCATGATAGTATAAACAGTGCATTCATTACTATAGTGGTGATGATGAGGGCATGGTGTATCCATTAGTGATCAGTGGCAATAACCAGGGTGAGAGTAGTGTCTAGTCCCTTCATTACCACATTGATGATGTGTAATCTACATGAATTAATGCTTTTTGTCTGTCTTTACTTAGTCCAATCTTTAAGAGAGCTGCCAATTCCTACATTGCTACAATTATCTATGACTAACTATACATACACATATGTATTCAAACCAGGGTTATTCATTTCTGAATTGTTATGAGCTTGTAGTTGCTGATAGTTCAATCTCTGTGACAATTCATTGAGGAGATCAGACTGATCTCATTAGCAGCAGGTAAATATCAATATCAGTAACTTGATACTTGCCTTAACACATGACACCACTAGAAACACACCTGCTGAATCTTCTCCTGATGGCTGAGATTTAAGGAAGACTGACCAAGGATAAACTTATCAGTGATAATCAACACTTGTGAGAATTGATAAAACTCACTCTTTGGTAGCATCAACTTGAAAAAAAATCCTAAATACCAATTTTGATGATGTATTCCTGCTGTAGCTGCTAGAAAGTGCAATATAGCAGTAAACAGGCAGGTATTGAGGATTGCTGCCAAACTAGCTGATAGAAAGACCATTGCTGATCAACAGATGCACTGAAATAAAAGCTCAATCAGAATAATAAAAAATGAGATGAATATATCTATATCCCTATTTTCTGTCCCAAGATATGAGAATAGATATGTCCCTGTTCTCATCATAACAATTGCACTGGATGCCACCACAACAATTTCACACCCATGGGGAGAAATTTCATTAGCCTGTTGTGTGGTAAAAAAGACTCCAGCTAAAAAAAAGTAAAAATGCTAAACCCAAAATGATGCCCAGGCATTGATATGGTAGTGTGGCATGGCACTTCTACAGAGAAATAAGGGGTGAAGTGATGGCAAGTAAAAAGAGTACGAGGAATTAAGCCACAGCAAAAATGATTGGGTAGATTAAGGCACTGCCAGATAATAACATAATGGGATAGGAAGGGTGATGATTGTGAGGTTTTCAGTGGCCAGCAGTGGGCTTAATATATGCTTGACCAGGGCTTCATTACATAATAAGTGTTGAAAGCTAAATCTCAAACTTGGCCCCCCAAATCAACAGATCTTGAGTCTCAGTCTGGTATGGTGATTATAAACCAGATTTTAATCTTCACTGCCTGAATCAGCACATTGGTAGGTCTGGACTGGCTGCAGCCTAGACTTTCCAATATAGCAAGTTGAGGTGGCCAAGCCACACAGCCCCAACCTGTCATCTTGAGTGGACTAGTTAGGAAATTGTCTGCAATTTACTACATTTTGAGTATGATACTCATTCTCACATTTGTTTTCAGGCTAGACCCAGAGTTGTATATTTTACATGCAAATATGCAAATTCCCCCCCAGACATTGATACTGGCACCTTCAAGCATGGGTTTTACTTACTCTGCTATGTTATGTTCCACTTATGAGATAATTAATTATTAAAGCTGGGAACATCATACAGTTCACATTACTGTACAAAATGACCTGCAGGCTTGTCAGGAAGTTGCCTGCATATCAGGGAGGTAGCTGCTGAGCATCCACAGCTTCCTCCATCAGCAAAATATACAACAACTTTTTGACATCTGATTTAACTTTGTCTGCTTTTTATTACTTATAATACTTTTCTCTGACTTTTTACAATACCTGTGTACCTCAGTCATTCACAAGCAAGTACAAAGTTCTACCAAAAAGTCAGTACCAAAGTGTGACCAAAAGTGCAAAAAGTGCTGTGAAAAGAATATCTAGAATGCAATTGAAAATGCATGGTGGTTAATATATTTGTTTATATAGTAAGCATGAAATATGTCTAAAGAATCTGTGCAATGAAAATCCATGGGAAGAGGCTCATGCCCATATACACCAATAAGGTGTGCTGGTCATAGAATAGTATCTAGTACAATCACTGTGTGTACTCACTGGTCTTAACAATCCTCATTGGGCTTGACAATCCATATATCTGTGACATTGTCTGGCTCATCAGCAACCTGCTAAAACAATTCCACCAAAGTATAGTTATACTTTTTTCCTGCATAAATAAGGGAAAATAAAAGATACACATGTGTAACTGCCAGGCTTTGCATACCCTCCCCTTCAAGCTCATCACCACCATTAGCTATGAAAATGGTGTATTTATGCAGGACCATTGTGCCAAGTCTGTGTGCATTGTATTATGTTATGGCACATACCTTCTCAGCCTGATTGGTCACTTGATGCATAGTAAGTCACAATAGTGAATGCATACACTTTGACCTTTCCCTGGAAAATGGGACATAGGTTGAGGTCAGTGTGTTCCCCAGGTACCTCTGTCTCAGAATTCAGTTAATTGTATAGAAACTGCCAGATACATGAATCAAGTTCACCATATCCAAATATAGTGGCCAGCCCAGCCACAGGGTGTGGCAGCCCTTGGACTGCAATGCAAACATTCGATACTATAGTAATAGTATTAAGACATTACTTACTGTGTTGACAACCCAGTTGTACATCATATGTTGATACCAAGGCTGGATCATCAATGATTTCAAATGTATCATCTATGTGATTGCAGTCACATGCATTAGGCACATCAATGGGAGGTAGCAAGGGGCCTGTGATCATTCTGCACTTGGTGTATTTACACTGTGCCACAGCCAGCTTATCTAGCCTTTGGTTTGTAATCAACATCTGACCAAGAGCCTTATAGTAATTAGATCTATGCCAAGGCTCTTTTACAGCTGTGATATGTTGTGATTCTGTGATTGATGAATATATCCCATTGGGAGCACCAAATATCTTAATGAGAGCAGAATAGTGAGTCATCACATGGTAGCATGATAGATTAAAATCATTGTAAACCCCTGTAGTTCTGAATATCTCATGTATGTATATAGTGTGGAGGGTGGTGCACAGACCATAGGGTCCATGGGATAAACTACTATATATAGGTAGACTACTGTACATGATTGTGAAAGAGTTCCCATCAGGGTTGACAGTAATTAAAAGGGTGTGTGGACTATGAGATGTGATGTCATATGATGTCATAGTCTAGACCCAGTCATGTGACTGGTCACATGATGAGAAAAGAAAGGGGTTGAAGATGGTTTGTAACACTCATCCTTCTTATCCTCACTCTTGTCTTCATTATCCATAGCCTCATCCTCTAACCTAGTGGTGAAATCTTTGAGCCTCTCATCAGCTGCCTCCCCCTAAGGTCCCTGTGTCTCCAAGCCATCATCTGAGTTATCTTCTGAATTTTCTTCTGCTCTGATAACTGCTGCAGGTATGTGATCACTGAGTTGGATGGAAAAGTGGCCTATATTACAAATCATTACCAACCATCGCACTGGCCTCGGCTTCACAGGCTACTATGAGCCTGGCAAGGAGTAGAAGATGTTACACTTGATCCCAAAGGGTCGAGCACGAACTTGGTGAAGGTCCTAAGACACAGAGACAAGGGGGTATCTTGCTTGGTAGCAAGATTAGAGGTTCGTCCTGGTGGCACCAGACGATGGACTTCCTGGTGAAGCAGGTGGACCGAGGACAATCCCTTGTAATTGGGATAGGATGCAGGGAGAGCAAAAGCACTCACTCAAGTGTAGAGCGGAGACACATGAAGAGGGAAGTTAGGATGTTATATGCCAAGTAGGTCTAAGCTGGAGTATAGGGGATCTACTTGGGGTTTATATACAAGGATGAGAAGACATTGAGTAATCATATGGAATCTGAAAGAACATGAGAGAACAAAACAGCTGACTGATTGTTGAGTCAGCGAGCCAATGGCGAAAGTCGCTTAGTTGGTAAGCAGAGAACATTCTGGAAGGTGGGAGAAGGATCAAGTATGTGGTGAATGGAACTACGAGCTTAGCATAAGGGGAACTAAGCGAGGAGAGGTGAGTCTGGAAGGAAAAAGTAAGTAAACGGTACAAATTGTAACAGAAGAGGGTTGGGCTCAAGCTCACACTATTGTACAAAGACAACAGGTGGTCAAAGCTGGGGATGCCAGCTGAGATGGTTTATATAGTACAGAGAAATGTGCATGGACCATAGGGTCTGTGAGGTAAACTACTATACATGAATAGACTAATGTATATGATCGTGAGAGGATTCCCACCAGGGTTGACGGAGATTAAAGGGGTGTGCCAGCCATGAGGCATGACATCATATGATGTCATGGTCTGGACCCAGTCATGTGACCAGTCATGTGACAAAGAAAAGAAAGGGGCTGAAGATGGTTCATAACAGCCTACTCTGATTCCTGCAAATCTGTTTACTAGTTTATGTATTGCAGTGGTGTATGGTAGACACTTACATGTTTACATAGAACCCTGCCCAATCATCCTTTTCTCCAGGTAGTCTTGCCAATGAAGGTCCAGGTCACAGAAGTTCAGTTAAGTGACTGTCAATGAAAGTGGGTATAAGGTGACATATATGTATTATGAGGGATGAGTCCAGGAACCTGAATGGGAGATGGTCTGCATGGTCTGGTATGAATCCTACCTTGGATAGACAAGCTTCTTTGAAGCCCCATAGATGTCCTTGGTCAATACCAAGCCAGCAAATCCACAGAACTTCCATGTTCTCAGTTAATGATGTGATCCCATCCACAGAAAAAATAGTCTTGATGTTGAATGTGTGAATGATGCATTCATACCAGAAAGGGTGGACCTCATCTCTTGACAATATCATCATCATGCCTTCTGAGCTTCATATTGTATTGTGGTCATAGTGAATATCATAGATAGTGTAGTTAACCCATAAAAGTTTGGACTTGACGACAGACAAGAGATTAATCAGGTGCAATGCACTATGCTGCTCTGCACTGAAAGCATGTTCATTGCTGTCAAAATCTAGGCCAAGAAGCCTTGATACTAAGTAATTCCTGAGGGATCCTATGAAATTCACCTATGCACAATGTCAATATCAAGGGCTTGTATATGATGAGGGCTTGCCTTGACTGCAGGGTCATCAAGATAATCTTGAACAAATTGGATGAGGTTCATGATGTTGTCACTTTGACAAGCTTTGGCCATACAGTGGTGTAACAGAGGGGCTGAGTCGAGGTACTCCATGTCTACATCAGTTGCTGCAAGCTGTTACCTGAGGAGGGTATCCTGCCTCTCTTGCTTTGCAAACTGGTCTTCAAGGTTCCTTTTATTGGAGTTGTTATAAAAGTGTTTGACCAACCTGTGTGCCCATTCTCCCTTAAGGGTGTCAAATAAAGTCAGATAACAATCCAAAGGACTGTGATAATCACTTACCACTTGAGTAGTGTATGAATCAGTAGTTCTGAACTTCCTGATCATTTGCTCATAGTCACCTAAGGCATGAATCTTGTATATGTTGATGTTGAATGCCCTTAGTAAGGAGTCAGAGCATGTCTGCTTATTGTATCTACCAGCTTTCAGCTCAGCAAGTTCTCTCCTCTGCCTTTGGGCAGACTCCTAGGGAAGTTCCCTGGTGTTGAAAGCTGAGCATTTGTCTTGCTGAAATCTTCATAACTGGTCACCCATCCGTCATAATGCTAGTTGGAGGAGGTCTAGAGTATCTTCAGTATGGAGCTGTAGTTTTGCTAATGTGTGCCATTCAGCAAGTTGGAAGCACAAGGTTTGCACCTGCTCATTGTGCTTCAGGGGCAGCAAAGCTTCAAATACTGGCATGGCACACTGTAGAATGGTTATTGCTCAGAATCTTTTACATGTAGCAGGGGTCTAACCTGTAGCATGTCCTCAAAGAAATGTGTCAGACACTGGCTCATATCAGCTACATTGGCTGGAAAGCAGTGGATATTATGCAAACTGAAGGGGGGGATTGCAAAGAATCTATGCAAGATAGTGATTAGTTAGTAATGCTGAATCTAGGAATCATATCATTCATTGAATATGTCCACCCAAAGGAGATTGATTGCATAGAGGATCCTAAGCAAATGTTTGAGCACTGACTTGAGGACCCCCAACTTGAATTTGTGCAACAAATCCACCATGAGCACAGAGAAAATGTCAAATCCAATATGGGCAAGATGCTCATTAAATGCATTCTACACAAGGTGTGATGTGGTATATGCAATATTTGACTGAAAGCATGACTCACCACTGTTGGTATGAGCAAGTTTGCCTTTAGGATATTCTCCACAATGATGCTCTTCAAAGGCTTACCTAGCTTGTATATGGCTGGTTGAGCAGACAAGACTTTCTACATACAATATCCTTGAGCATGTGAGAGTCTTTCCATGAAGTTGTTCACAAACCCAAGCTGGTGAAAATCAGTCTTCAGGACTGTGCAATGTGGACATGGACAGATACCCTTGTCTCTAATTGTAGCCAATAGAGTCCTGACATCAGATTAGTATAAGTTTATTCACTGGAAGGTATACATGTACATACTTCTTGGAGTAATCTGCAGAGTAGGTGAATATATGAGGATATACCTGCCTTGAAACATTTGATGATGATACCATTCTCATAGGCCTCAACAAAGTCATCATCTAATAGTGTCTTCCAGATGGCATGCATGAGTTCGCACTTAAGAGCATCTGGTGATGCAAACAGTTTGAAATGCTGGATATGAATTTGTGAAGTGAATCAGGTAGCTACACAGGGTTGGAGTCAACTGAGAAACATTGCCTGGATTGATCAATACCTACTGGAGGGATAAATGTCACTGAATGACAGGCTCCTCCCCTAGGTGCCATATATGAATATTTGGATGCATTGCCAAAAAAAAGGTACACAGGCCATGTGACAGTATGGCCAAACTGTGCCAGTTGCATTGAGTCTGACCACAGCATGAGAGCTGCAACTACCCTCTCTAACTTGCATCTATCAGTTCTTTGCTGCTTCATGATTTTGTCTTGAGCCTCGTTCCAGACATTGGATGTGTAGAGTTTGTCATACATAATTTGCTCATTGCCTGCAATGGAAGACTTCCAGATCTGTGGCCAGAGTGCATTAGTATACATTTGAATAATGCCAGACAGCCCTACCTTTCTGAAAGGTACTAAGTGAAAGGTTTATGAAGAGACATTGGAGAACACAGCATGCATGATGTCCAGTATAGGCCTGTAGTAGAGATCTTTGATGGCAAATGACTTGCCATTTCCTGCTGGGTTCTTCTCCCTGGTTGGCATGACAATCTCTACATTGGCATGCTTCCATTTATTCTGGCCTAAAGGATCATGGGATAGGAGTTCCTTCTCTGCAGTGTTCAGGTGGACAGTTTGAGTGTGTGCATGAAACCCTTGTAATTTTTCAATATTGAAGTCGGGAGCATGTAGAATGTCATGTACAAGTCAGTCAAACTCTGGCATAGATTTGTACCAGTTACCAGTGAGGGCCCATGTCATCAGATGCTATATTGACATGTTCACCCATGGCCAGGGAGGTGGGCATTCTTCATGCATCATGACAGGAATGCTGGACATGGATACTGACATTGAGTGAGATAGGTCTTTCAAGGAAAAAAAGAACTCCAGGTCATGACTAGGTCAATGGTGGTATTCTCATGCAATTCTGAATAAGTTGAATTAAGTATGAAATGAGTCAAAAACATGAAGGAATACTTGACAAATTGTTGAGGATGGAGGGGGGGGGCATCTGCAGATACAGGAGGTTCAGGTAATTGGTCCTGGTACCTGGCAGGCAATCTGTGCAGCTTCATTTAGCAGTCAGTGATTTGTGGACAGAGAGGTGAGTCAGTTTCTTCAGTTCACTGAGGCCAACTGGGTTGTACTTCCAGGTTGAAGCAAAGGCCAACAGATGGAGGTGGGTGATATGGTGGAAAACCTCATAATCCAATAAATGCAAAATGCTGCTGTAAAGCAGAGTCACTAGGCTGACCCATAAGTGTGTCAACTTAGTTAGGCCATCCAGAGGCTTGAGAAGTGGATTACAGTGGGGATCCATATGAGGATAAAAACTGAAAAGCAGCATCACATCGGTGAGTGCATGGCACAATGTCAGGATGCTCCC
>JBBPKT010000098.1:0-41272 GCA_038089395.1 Pulveroboletus frians
CGTTGTTAGTCCGGATGCAAAGTACTACGTTGGTAGACTGGGTGACAAGGCAGAGAGCGCGTTCATGCGTGAAATCGCGATTCTCGAGGACCTGGACCACCCGAACATCTGCAAACTCAAGGAAGTGTTCAGAGACCACGGCAAGATCGGTAAGCTCTTCTGTGTTGTGACCAACGGGCCCTACCGACGCGCTTTCAGATCTCGTACTCGAGTTTGTCGACGGGGGTGATCTTTTGGATTTTATCTTGAAGAGGAACGGTGTTGGTGAGTTTGGTTTCGGCAGCTCGTGCTTGATGGTGTCTGAACCATGATGTATAGATGAGGAAATGACTGTTCATATCACCAGGCAACTGTGTGATGCCCTTGCTGTACGTTTCTGCCGGTCACCTTGACCATCACATCTGATCTCCTACCCAGTATATTCATGGCAAAGGCATTGCCCACCGAGACTTGAAGCCAGAGGTCTGGTTATGACCATGATCAGTCTTGGCCTTTCACTCATGTACCCTGCTCATGTAGAACGTGCTCCTGACCTCGGACGATCCACCCGCCGTCAAGGTTGCGGACTTTGGTCTTGCAAAAGTTGTCGACAGCTATACCTTTCTGAAGGTCCGTTGCATGACTCGTTCTGCGAATCGACTTGATCCCACTTCAACAGACTATGTGTGGTACCCCCAGCTATCTCGCACCTGAAGTTGTCATGCAGTCGGATCAGCAGCCAGGTTATAGTCACTTGGTGGATAGTTGGAGTGTTGGCGTCATCGTGTTCTCCATGTAAACGACGCGCCCCTTCTCTGCACTAAGCATCACTGACCTCTTGGCAGGTTGACGAGCGTGAGCCCTTTTATCGAGGACGAGACCCAACGGGATATGAAGGTTCGCATCGCGAAACGCACCATCGACTGGAGTACCCTCGACAATCTTCAAGTCAGTGATCTGGGTGAGTGAATACGACCTCGTGTTACCCATCCACTCTGATCAAGTTGATCACCACAGCCAAGGATTTCATTCGCAATCTTCTTGAATTTGACCCCCGTCGTCGTCTATCTCTCTCTGCGGCTCGCCATCACCCCTGGCTCAATCAATCTCTCCCTGCTGTCGCCAGAACTTATGATAGCGAGTCGACCTTTTCCTTTTCGTCTATTCCCGGCTCTTCCTTGACCTCCCTCTCGGACGATGACGATGAAGCCATGGCCAGTGTCTCCATGAGGGAGCCTTCCATGAGGGTAGACTTTGAACAGCTTCAGCTGGAACAGCGACACCAATCCCCACTGCGAAACGGCGGGCGCGCACCCCTTCAGCGACGGAGCCAGGTACTCGCCCACGCTGCCGAAAACGACGTCGGTCTCCCTGAACCATCTTGGCAAATGCTGGACGCGGCAGGTGCGGGCGCCGCGCGTGCTGGCAAGCGTAAGCTGAACGACCGCGATCCGCAGGCCCTGAGTGCGGCGATGGGAGATGGGGAGAACGTCACACCACACGGTGGCGGCGCGCGGAAAAAGGGAAAGCAGACGCCATCGAGCGACGCGGAAGATTCGATCACTGGTGATGACGCGCCTGCACCACCAAAGCGAGGCGGTGGTACCGGGAGGGGACGTGGCCGGGGATGCAGTGTCGCACAAGTCAGGGCCCGGTTACAAGAAGCAGTCGCTGAGATGGTTGTGGAGGAGGACCACACGAACGACGGAACGGAGCCTCCCAGACCCCGACGGTCTTCTCGTACATCACCTCACAAGGGTCGAAAGGTTTGATGGACCAGTAGGAAAGAAAGAAAAATCCCGCAATGCGATGTGACTTCCATTCTCTATCTACGTTGACATCTCTTTGGTACAGTATCGATCTAGCTTTACGTTCTTTCCTGTTTTCTGCACGATCTTGTTTGTATTGCTCATACCTACGCCTCTCCGCTCACGTTCCTTCAACAATCCATTTTGTGGTCACCCTCGTTTATGATACATGTATTTGTTGGATACAAGGACGCGCATCACATATGTTTGCTGCCGCGACATTTGTCTGCCGACTCTCCCAAGAACTAAGGGTGGCGCTCGCTGACATATTGAGCCATGAGCTTCACGGTTCCTAGAGCCAAGAGGGGATAGAATCACGATGGATACAACAAGCTGGTCTTCCATGCCCGTTGCCTAGTGGCGGTAAGCCACTCCTTGATCCAAGTGACCGTCAGACGCCGTCGAGATAATGAATGCCGTCCCTTTTTTTTTTTTCGGTCCACGCTGAAGGGCCACTCCAGCCATAGCCCCCATATCTCGGGCCCATCGGATCCGGGCCTCGTCGTCAGACACGCGTCGTGGTGAGCTCAGAGCGAGGAAAAGGGACGGTAACGGCAGGTGCCCTCGCCCTCAGGGGCAGGTACGAGGACGATACGAGGGGCTGGTCGGCCACATCCGTGATCACGGTCGTACACGGCGAAGATGGGAACAATGTCCAGTGTCCTCGACCGCGTCACTCGCCATCGCCACCAAACGCGTGGTCTATATCAAGGAGAGGTGGCGTACACTGCCCACTGGCCACGTCGTGATCGGTGGATGTAGACAAGAGTGGGGGCGCTCGGAGCTGCCTATTGGGATCAGGAGAGCGAGGGACCCGCGTACCCACCACCCCACACACGCCTGCTGTTGCCAGGATCGTACGTATCCGAGTCACTGCGAACCAAGTCAACGACGTGCGCGTCTTGGCGAGACCCAACCGACAGCCGTCGGCGGGCGCCCCCCGGGATCAAGCTTGGCCGGACCCATCACCCACATATGGAGGCAAACAGTGTTTTATTTCCCCACTGGATCACCATCGGCTGTCTGTCTTCCCACCTGATCGCACCTAAACGGGACTGTCCATCAGCGTTTGGAGAGGAGGGGGCCGGCAAGGGCAGTACGAACGTGCAACGAACGCTCCGCGGGCGATGTACCACGGTCCCTGGGCGACGTGGCCTCGTCTGAGGTCTCTGACAGACGTCGGGCGGGACCCGTCCGTCGAAAAAACGTCTCTTCGAGTGCGCTGGGAACGTCGCCCACACGTGGCTCCATCAACCTGGGGAGTCGATCGTCGTGTCGAACACCATCATCGATGGATCACACCCTTCGTGGAACCAGTGCTTGCATCCTGCGAACGCGTCGCACCGTCGCGGGGGATCATGAAGAGAGGTCGGCGATGGCCGCACAGTCCAGCGCGTTCCTGGGACGGACTCACACACCCAACCTGCGTGTTAATAATAGTTGGCGTTTTGGCTCTTTGACATCCATCAGACGGTCCCATGGTTGGGTGTACACTTGCGCGGATCATGCTTGACATTTGGTGGTAACCATGAAACGTGGTGTACAGTGGAGCGATGGATGATAACAACGATGAGAATACAGAAAGGGCCCCTTTTTATAAATGAGTTGACCGTTTTGAGCTCAAGGACGTTCTATGTGCGTTACGGTATGCCACGAAGACCATGTGGGGAACCGAATAGATGATGGATAAGATGTCAAGAGTGCGAGAAGAAATGGAGAGCAAAACTCAAAGCATGACGAAACGAGACAAATAGGGAATAGACCTGAGTCATCGTGAAAAAGAGGGAAACATCACACGGATGACACGTAAGAGGAGGGCATCTACGAGGTTTTGTCAATGGAACGTTTCCGATTGGTCTTGACGATATTGACTCTGGGCCCGTCTGGATTGATATCAGGCGTGGTGGACGAGGTCCGGGGGATCAGCGACCGGCGCTTTCGCATGCCTCTTCGAGACTCCAGGGGATATTCACACTTGAGATGTCGTCGGGCGCATTGACTGGGAAAAAGGGACACATGTGAGCACACACATGATCGCGTTACGGAGATCAGCGAAAAGATTAGGGGATTGAGGGGCGATAATAAACCAATTTATCGAATCTGGTTTGAAACAGCTGGACGCGTTTGTCCACATCCGGCCGAGTGGCGGGTGTAAATCAAATGGACACTCACTTGCACGTCTTGTCCTTGCTGCCCGGTTGGGGTGGTCCACACGCAATCTTCCGTCCCCGACAGAACAGGCAGGCCAGTGCGGGTTTCTTGTCGAGTGAGCGCTTTGCGTGGGCGGATGGGGACATGCGGAGAGATGACCGCGGGGAAGGGGACCGTGAATGGCGATGGGGCCGTGTGACGGACGGATACGGTCGGGCGGGTGGGTAGGTCGAGGCGGGTGAAGGCAACTCGCCGAGCATGTACGATTGGCTGGGGACGGTCAGCCGCGACACACACGGTCCGTCCTCCCAATGGTCACGAAAGTCGTGCACGAGCGAGGGCGACTCCAACACCACGCTGTCCTGAATCGACTGTGAGGGGGAGTGGATCTGAAAGTACGGTGGGGAGACCGAGTTCACAGGGGGGGGATAGGGCAAGCAGTCCATCGGTGGCTCGTCGTACACCGCAAACGGCTTCTGGTCGTCGTATGGCAGTGGGGAGCCGCCCTCGTGGTCGGGGAGGGTGTAGAGGGGACAGGTGTAGTAGGTCTACATGGGGTGAGATGGGGTGGACAGTCGGGTGTGGGAGCGTACCTCGGGTTCCTGTTTGATGGGCCGCCAGTCGTCGCCCAGGGGGTTGTGAAGCGTGTACGATTTGGAACTGATGGGTGGGTCGATGTGGAGGCTGTCGGTGGGTTCGGGTGCGTGGACGATAAAGTTGCCATCGAGGTCGTCCGAGGGGGGGATGAGGACCGGTTGGCCGTATACCCGATAGAACTGCAGGTCGGATTCGTCGAGTGCGGCAAAGTATGCCCCCGACTGAAGCTCCTCAAAGGAGAATGCGCGCTGTACGCGGACCTGTAACGGTTTAGAAAGCGTGGAGGGGGCGGGGATGGACTGACCTGAACGTCGAACTGCATTGGGAGAGCGACTGCCGGCTGAGCGACCTTTATAACTTTGTTTGGGTTCTAACCGAGTATGGGACCCACGCCTTTGGCAGGCTCGCTCGTCACGCTCTCGTCAAGTTTCCGTAAGGAGCACCCACCGCATTGGACGCCATTTCGGATGCAAACGTGAGACTTCTTTCATTCCCTGCGCAGTCCATATCAGAGCCTGATCGATGAATTCCCCTCCCAGACAAGTCTACCCCAGCACCATGACGTGAAGTCGGTAAACCTTGTCCAGCGCTTCACCGAACAGGCCCGGATCGCGAGATAACGATCCAACTCGAGGGCGCGCCAATCCAAGTCGCCGACGTGCACGAAGGGTCACCTCCCCGTTCTTCTCTCTCTCAGAACACCCCGCCTGCCAAGTCGGAACAGCTTCCAGATGCGAACACAGGGATAGAAAAGGGTCTGCCTGCCGATTACACTGGGGGCATGTGTCTGCCTGCGGTCCGCCTAATGACTGCAAATTGCGTCCGCTACGCTCTCGCGCTACGAGAGAAGTCCCTTCCGTCGACCACCCTTTTTTTTTTTTTTTTTTCCGTCCGTGCCTTGCCCACCTAAAAATCCCGCTACGATAGCTTGTTTCGGGGCGGTCTAGCCTCGACCCGAAAACTGTCCGCGTCCGATCCTCGACCGCAATGTGATGCGTCGCGTTCGGACCGAGCACGCCCATCCACCCCAGACCGAGTCCACTCAGTAGCATACCGTCGTCAGATCGTCCCTCCACGCTCCCCACACACCTGCTCGGCAACGTCACACTAAATTCAGTTCCTCCCCTAGCCCTGCACAGGACCCTCCCAGTGACAAACGTGATGACCACCCGCCATTCGTGAACAAGTCGGCACATCGTCGATGTTCCATCCTGGTTATCATCGTCTGAATCGTCCGTCCAGTCACGTTATCGCCTCATCCCATACGAGGATAGCGAACCACAAAAAAAAAAAAAAAAAAGGAAAAAGGAAATCAAGGGTCTCACCCAAAAGGTAACCGTCAGGCGAGGTCTCTTCAAAGAATAGATGCTCGAACGAACCGCAAACAATAACCTTGTTCGACCAGGGATGCGCACCTTGTAGGGTCGATTGCAAACGCCACAGACACAGCAAGAGCTACATTAGGTAAAACCCTCTTCTACACAGTCCGCGGGCTCGTCGGTAGTGACGCCATTCCACTCCCTCATCCCGTCCTCTCACCACCGAAACTCGCCCTGCACATTACGAGACCGCATCTAGGGCCTCTGGCATCTCGAAGCCTGACGTTCGTGCTGCCTCCCCGTAGGTGAGCACCCCAACATATGGGATGACGTTGTACTTGAGCGCAAATTCGGCAGGAGACACGTTCCTACAGAGCAACGTTATCAGTCAGGAAACCGTCGCACTGTGTTGCGATAAGAACTCGGTCAACACGCGGTAACCTCCCCTGTTTGGATCTACGGCAAAAGGAGTACCACTCTGGGAACGCACTTGAATGATTGAGATAGATCCCGGAACTTGTACTTGTTCCTGGAAGACTGCACAATGTGTCCATCTTCTTTTCGGCGCACGATGCGATCCCATAGGACAACCGAATTATTAACCTAGAAAGAATCCGTGTGATGAGCATCCAAACAGGCACGACGCCAATGGACTATCGGTATCCATGGGTGACCGGTGATTACTCACTCCTTGTGCATTCGTGTACTCAGCCTCAAGGTACACAAATACTTGCTTTGTGTTCCAGTTGAAAAGGGGCCGGAGGTCTGATCGTGTGTCATCCATGCGATGCGTCGGATAACAAACATCGAGCACGGTAATTGGGATTCGGTGGAGTGCACGCATAGAATGAAAAAGTACGACGGTCAACACGTGCACGACCGGTCGCTACAATGGAAGCAAAAACACTCACCCGCAGTGATGTTGAACTTTACGAAGCCGATCTCCTCCTCCCGGAAAGGATACCGTCTCGCTTTTGCATTGTACCTGGGCAATGAATGAGACTGCTTCTCTAAATGACGTCGTCCAACGCACACTTTGAGAGAGGCCACGTCAATCCTGCCCGTCGACTCGGCCGTGAAGACGAACGAGGAGAGGGCGACCGCGGCGAGCAACACCATCATGCACGTCGACCACAGGCTGGATATGCCATTGATGCGCGCGTACACGCTATGCATGATAGGCAAATGGGTGTACGATGGAGAGGTGCGTTGAACGGGTGCACGTGGATTCGGTTACCGTCTTTGGTCGCTCCCATGTAACCGCTTTGGAGGCGACCGAACACTACTCGTACTCGACCCTTGCTGTCAGCAGGCCAACAGGGTGGAATTGGGGTATCGTTTTCAACACCTCCTGGACAGCGGGCTATCCTTCGACGTGCCTATCGCACCGGAAATTGATACCGTACCCAAACGGTGCGTATCTGTCATGTGCATGCATTTCCCACCAAACCAAGTCCTCTCGACCCATCCTGTTGATATGAGATATCATCCGTATCTCCGCAGCCGCATTTCAAGGCAACGCTTCAGGAGAACTACCCCCACCTGGCAGTAAGCAAAATGCTAAACTATGCTGTATTCGGCTGAGATCGGTCGTATTCAAACAGAAATGAAGACAACAAGAACAAAAAGGTTGGCATCTGATTGTTCAAAGCTGTATCTGTCACACACATGTTCATATCGCGCGCGCGCAACATCGTAGCCAATGAACTTGGTACACGCACCGATCGGAACCTGCTTGCGCCTCAAACAAGTTCAGATGCGGATGGCTCGCCCTGTGCTCAGTAACCCCCTCTCTTTGTCACCTCGCCAGTGCAACGATCTACGATGGTGTCGGGGCCTATCGTGCACTTGCCATCCATAGCGTCCTCTCATCAAGTTCTGGGTTATCTGATGATGATTCCGCAGTCACCACCCCAAATCGGGCATAGTTCCTCTCTCTAGGAGCACGTCTCGAACAGGCACCTCCCAAACCGGACCATGTCATCATATATCGCCATCCAGAGCAAGCCATCGTACCGACCAACATTATCGGTTCATTCCGTGAAATGGTGGTTACTCGGATGCAGCATGGAATGAACATGTCGGATGCTCTCTAAAATAAATGACCGTGAGCCTTCCGTCCGTGTCGCGCGCGTCTTTCCCCCTCTTCCCCCTCCGCGCACACGCACATGCGCCAACTTGTCCATATTCTCTTAGGCGCAGTGCGGTCGAGCACGTTTCGACGCGTTGCGGCATCTGCATGTCCAGAAGCTTTTTGATCACATCAAACGTGAACGGGCTTCTGTTTGGTCTGCGCGAACCGACCAAACTCCCCCACGACCACGACCACCTGGGATCGAATGGCTTGGGATTGGAGCGATCTGGAGAATGCGCCGGTTTGACGGTGATTATCTCTTGCACGGACAGCGTACCCTGTTGGTTTTCCAATTAGGCAGTCTTCCATGCTCAGGACCTCTCGTCATCCTTGTCGTAGTCGATCCCAAGTAGGCTGTCTGACTGACCCCTCGAGGTAACATGCTCACCAAACCCGACCGACAGTGTGGTATCCCAAATCACGCCGTGATAGTCCCCATGCCAAACCTATCGGCAAGGTCGACAAACAGGGCAAGCAATGGAGAGAAAAAAAAAAAAAAAGAGGTCAACGCCGCGAACGCAAATCGCAAACGCAAAACCGCATGCAAACGGCTTTACAGCGCAATTTGCCTCAACACGGATGATTAAATATACGCGTGTTCACCATATATCACAAACGATACGTACACCCCTGAGCTGCACCTGCATTCGGCAAGGCGTTGATATGCACGGACACCCTACTCCACCGTCTTGGGATGTGCCTCGTTTGGGACCCAGACGATGTCATCTTCGTCACCCTCGCTTCCACCAGGCGTCGCATCTTCCTCAGTGACGAGCGTACTAGCCCAGTCACCCTCGATCTGCCTCACCAACGTCGCAATCTTGGCCCCTCTCGATCTTAGAAACGAAACGACTTCACGGGCATGCCTATAACCCTGCACTGGCTCTCCAGGACCCTGACGCTGCTCTTCCATATTCACCCTAGCCTCATCGATCCACCCGAACCGCCTCGCCAGATGCGCGGACGCCACGACCTGCTTGCTTTCACCTGCATCTTCCAGTGCAGCGAAGAAACCTGCGAGGGCTCGCACCGCCTCGCCTCGCGCGCGCAACACATGACGCATGATCCGGCGGGACGGAGGGGGGTTCCGTTTGAGCACCACCGGTGGTTCCGTCGCTTGTGCAGGGAGGTCCGGGGTAGAAGAGCGCTTACTCCGCTCCACCCACGGATTCTCAGGTGGAACCAACGGCGTGGTGTATTGGGAAAGCGCGGCGAGAGAGAGGTCCCAACGTTTAGGGGCCCACACGCCTACGAGGACACGCCATGCTGCAATGACGCGTTTGAAGCTAGAAGACGATAGGGTACATGTGCGTCAGTGGCTGATGCTACCCTGGACGAAGCACCAGGAACAACATGAATGCATGAAAGGAACCCACTGGAGATAGTTATCTGTAGCCACCCACATCAACGCATGATCAACGTCATACACCACGCTGACGGGATCGACCCACCATTAACCAGCCTCGTGTGATAATACGCGAATGCCCATACAGCTAGACCCGCCACGAGTGCACCATGGCTCGTAAAGCTCAGTACAGCCCAGAGTGCCCAGAACGCTGTGGGATAAATCAACATTAGTAATAACAGTCCGATGACAACCTTGTTCTGTGCCTGGGACTCCTCTTCGTGCTCAGAAAGACCCGCTGCAAGTCGACCCATGACGTACACGGGCAGATGGAGGATAAGCGGGAGGAGAAAGAAGGGGAGGCGAATGAGGGCTGCCAAGGTATCGCGGACTAGGATAGAGAGTGTGAGAAGCCGCGAAGGGAGCGGCGTCGGGTGAGTTGGAGACAGCGTTTCCGGGAGAGGAAGAGAGGACAGGACAGAGTTCGTGAGATGCGTCGACTGAAGGAGGGAGTAATATTCCAGAAGGTGGCGGCGTACGGAACAGAAGTTCGGCGTTGCATCCTTGGTCGAGAAAAGGTCGACGAGACTGACAGTGAACGTGAGTAGACCGTGTAAATCGAGAGGCGGAGATCGAGGCGTAACTCACGTCTGAGATACGGCTACAAATTCTTCTAAATCAATCGAGCGTTCATCTTCCCAAAGGAGATCGCGAGCCATTCGGGCAGCATAAAGTGTGTGCCTAACGTACAACGCCGTCGACTTCTTGGTTACGCCTAATGGAGGACATGGCTTACCAGTCCGGGGCATTGACGGTCGTTTCTACGAGCTGCTGCTCGATCGCTCGTGTGAGGCGCTTAACGGCGGCGCGAGCTGTACCTTCAGTATCAGAGACGAATTGCTCCTTGTACTGTTCCATAGAAATCGGGGGACGAAATCTGCAACAGTTTTGTTAGAAGGTGATCCATGGCCACTCTGTCGTCTCACTCCATGATCACCTATCATGATAGAGACTATCAGCAACTGAGCATATGGCCCGCTGGGCCTAGACCGTGGCGCTCGACACACTTACGTCGCTGCGATACTTGGATTTGTTTGTGTATACAATTGCCGTGGGCACGATCTTAACTTCTGGACCCTCGATTCCGTGGTCTGCGGCCCATTTCGTGTATTCTAGCGCCGCCCAAGCTGCTCCATCTTTGACTTGCATAATTCGAGGTTCGGTGTAGGAAGTTCCCTCGGGGAAGAGAGCGACAGCACCACCCCGAGCGAGGGCCTCGAATGTTCCGCGGAACAGCACCTGTCGGTCCTTGGACTTGCGGTCCACAGGGATGTTTCCAGAAGAATAGAGAAGCCAAGCGAGAAACTTGTTATTGAACAATGATGCTGCCGGATTCGAAAAAGGTTGGTGTCATGGTTGTAGGAGCAAGCTGAGGTCACCTCCGCACCTTTCGACCAGTAGTTCAAGATTCGCCCGTGAGGAAATGAAGTCGCTGTTGACGTTCATCGGTTCGTCGTGTGATCAGTAACGGCACGTAAAATGGACTAACACAAAACAGAAGGGTCAAGAATCATGTTATGATGGGTCGCGGTACTGCAAAAAAAAGACGCGTTAGAATTAGGCTGAATGGAGCTGGGGAACTCCTTGGGGGCGCGTCCAGCCCGTCAAGCCCCACGCATGGCCCCCGGTGGGGTCCATTTCTCGAGTTGAGAAACTCACACGATGATTGGGCCCTCCCTGGGAACGTTCTCCCCTCCGACGACGCGCACCTCGGTGAAAAAGGACGAGACTGCCCATCCCGCCAAGCATCTGAGGACCTTGTGCAATGCCTGTGGTTCTGGCGCGGGCATGATATCCACCGTTGGGGTCTTTCGGAATGAGATTAACGAAAAATGGAATAATGTACAGCGACCTGGAGAGAGACGGAACGGGAGTAGGCTACAGCCTGAGTGGCGACAGAAGGCGACCCGAGTTGCGTTTCACGGCAAATTGTGTGACTACCACAATCCAAGTAAACACGTCTGAGGACTCGAATTGCACTCGTCGGTTTGCCTCGCTCGCTTTCTCTCGCACACCGACGGACTGCGGACGTGGTCATGTCCACCGCACTAGCGCCAACTGACGCGTTGACGAACCAGGTCTGCCTAGACCATGTACCTGGACAACCCATTATGCATCACTGACAGCCAGCACCTTTAACAGGGACTCCTCGCAAGGCTGGCTTGATGACATGCACCATCTCTTCTCCGTTTATGGTCGTTGTCAGGGCACTGGACTCTGAGCGAAGCTGGCAAGCTTGGCCAAGTTGACATAACGTTCTTGGCTTATCGATCCACCCCCTGACTCTCCACCGCCACTGCGAGCACGGACGCGTAGAGATCCGATCCGTGGGGTATCTCGACGCCGAGCATCTTATCATATGTGAGGCCCGCCCAGGAAGTCGTGGTTCGCAGTGCCATTCAACTAGGACGATAGTCGATGACGTCGCCAGCGCAAACTCGACCAACACGCCTATCCATCTCGAGAACGTCGCCATCTCACCGAAGCCCGTCCTGCCAAGTTCTCTCTTATCTCGACCAATATGAACGCCACGTCCACCAATGGTACCATGTTCAGAAGCCAGGGTCATCATAAACACCCCCACGAGACACCATCTCGTCAACTGGTGACTGTTCGGATGCTGCATGCAACCCTTTCGGGAGTGCCCTGTTAACGCCAGGCAAGACATTGTTCTTCTGTGTACTCACCTCGCTTTGCTTCCGTAAAATCAAAACATCTTTGGCATCTGCGCTAGTCCAGTTTTTGTGGTAATAGCGTGCTCAGAAGCCGTGCTCATGCTGGAATTTGCCGGCGTAGTGTTTCATCAATTCATACCCCAATTCATTCTTCTCTTCTTTTCCACGTATGCATTAACGTATATGGTCACTAACAGCCATATGTCTCTCCAGATACATGTCCCGTTTAAGCATGTTTTTTTTTTTCCACCCAGCCACCCCGATCACCGCAAATAATGATACTGACCCAGCCTGAACCATCAGTCGTGTCATGCCATCGGCGTTTTAGGCTGTACTGTTGATGCCCCCAGCCCTTCACCCTGCGATAGCCCTGGTATACCATTTTCCGGACATTGTATCGCCCATGGTATGACACGACGGGTTTAGTACGTCTTCTTTGGCCCGCTCCAGGATCATGTCATAATACGATCTCCTTGGACCGCTCCAAAATTAGGCCCACTCGAGAACAATACCGGGATGCCAAACATGTCCACGCTCTAAAGAGTCTGACCGTATCTCGTTCTGATACGCGGGTATATCTGTCTATCTGGCCATGCCAAGCACTCGATTCTCCGAGGACTTTCTTCAAGGTTCATACACCTTGTCGTGAACCTAATCACACCGAGCTTGGAGTTTCATTGTTCACAGACGGGGAACATCCGATGCGCGATCGCGGGTGGTCGGATCAAACGTGTGGGACGCTGCGCAACATAGGACGTTTTCCTCGGGTCACATAACGTTCCGCATGCACAGTGTCGAATCTGGCAGAAACTGCGAACCGGTAAATCGATGATCAGTGATCCGATTCATCCATTCATCACCAGGACGGGGGGTATTGTATGAATTTCAGAATCAGATACCTCGTGTGGCTCCCGTTTCATTGTTGCCACATACGGGGGCTGACATCTTCTATGTCAAAAGTGATGACAGGATGCCGTTTCGACCTCTCATCCAGCCCAATGAATCAACCCAACCCTGCAGATGCAGTACGAGACGTCACGAGGCCATCCCCGTCCCCTCGGAGCGCTGGGATGATGCTCCGGCCCGGTCACCCCTATCCGCGAGGAAATGAGCACTAAAAAAAAATCCGCCGGGAAGAAGTCGATATGTATTAATGTTGAGTACGCGATATCCTATGTCATGCGTACGGAACACGGCACCCGAAAAGGCTGACCTAACCCTCTTTCTTGGCCCAGCTGGACATGAAGACCGCCGGATGCGCAGTCCGACATGTGCCATGCGTCAGCCTCGGAGAGCACCCGTTTATCTCCATCAAACCAGCAACCTGGTCAAATACACACGGTTGGATCCGAAGCGATGGCTACATAGCCAAACTCGCCGTGAGCATGCTTTGAGCATGATGGATGGCATCCGAGGTGATCGTGAAACTCACGCTGTCGAAAGTACACCCAATGTGCGGGATTCACGCCAGTGGAAGCTACAAACCAAGTCGATCTCACCAAAGGATGCTGGAGAGACGAGCTGGATCAACTTACGAATACTGGAACTACCATTCGGATCTTCCCCTTTTTGGAAGCGCTTCACGTTCCTTGGTGGATCTGACACGAATGGTTAAGTTAGTTTGTAAATGGCGGTTAAACGGTTACGAGAATAATGTGAAACGCTACGTCACACAAGTTCCATAAGGTAGAAAGAAACAAGAGCACAGTCCGACCTGGTTCAGCGAACTGCCAATATTCCGCACCACTAGAAGCAAGCCCGTGAGATCATATATCGTACAGATACAAGGGGCAGCATACAAATGTCGATAACCAAATTGGGTCGAAATCATCGTCGGGACACCGTCTGGACGAGTGCCAACTTCAATTCACGGGATCGGTGCCGAGTAACGCCCACACGTAACTCACCAATCAAGTGTACACCTATCCATCTTGGGCATCAGATAAGGATGCAAGGTCCAGTGCAGTACTTACATCGATAAACGTTTTCAATCCCGACGGCGCGCTCGACCAACGCTGCAAAGTCATGATCTCCGGTGCGAGGTTGACCTGACAACATAGGTAAGCGGAGTATCGCCCAGGGGCTGTTGCAGAGACATCTCACCAAAAGTGTATAGTCTGACACACCGCCCAGGAAACGTATAGCTGAAAGCTACCGAAGCTATGCTTGCAATGGATCCCTGTTACGCCAAAATTTCAAACGTGCCACTCGAACGCACAAAAGCCACAAATCGGTTTACCCCCAACGAATGACCTAGAACATCAATAAATCACTATGACGGGAGCGAGTAACGGTCGGCCTAACCACACACGACGATATTGTAGGACGGAAACGCTCGTAGTTGGGACTCGAGCTCGTCGAGAACTGTTTGTGCGACGCTGTTGTAGGCTAGGAGGAAGCCGCCGTGAACGTGTGGTCCGGCCGAGCGTGAAACCACGGAGAGATCTGGTGGGAGTCCAGGCCCTTGCATAGATACAAGTATGATGGACGTATCTGCATTTTCAAGGTTCAAGCGGGTGCGGATTGTAGAGGGAGACACTTGGGGACGAAACCTACCAAGAAGAACGCTGGTGATGTCTGTCGTCCCCCTGAACGCGACGACGAGTTCTTCGCGTTCATCGTCCCTGACAATGAACCCTTTCGTTGAGGTGAAAATGTCCTGGAACTGATAACGACAACTGAGGTGTTAGTCCACCCGTTCGCAGCCGGGCCTCGATTGGAAAGCGATCCGAGCTACCACGTTTGCACTCACCTGACGTATGAGGATGTTCCCCATCGGACGGGGACATAGCACCTGGTAAGCACCAGATGCATACTTGGTGTATCGAACGAGATTATCGTACGTTTGTTGATCGATTCCAACGGAGGGGTCATCAGAGCGGGGAAAGTGTGGCCACCCCGTCACTACGCCATTGCTCGGGTCGTTGACAGTCGGCGGCATGTGTGTCTCTTTACGCATGCGTCGTAGAGATCCAAGCTTGTGCAAGGCCAGCGCAAACAACAGGCAAGTTCAACGGGCTACGCTCTACGGGCTCGGAACTTGGACCAGTACTGTGACTAATTTGACAATGACGTTAATCATCATCTTCAACCCCAGACGTGAACCTAATCGAATCAATGAGAATGTCGTAATAGTCGCCTCCAGCTTCCCACATCGCGAACCCTCTGAGACCAGTCTGCTTGATGTAGTGCCCCTTGACAGCAAACGATCGAGGATTATCGAACGAAACCATGACCTCGGACGTTCGATTGTAAACATACGGCTAAAATAGAGTCGTTAGGCCGAGCAAGATGATCTAAATATCAAGGACTCAACAGTTTGACTGCATTCGTCGTAGCGGTGGTAGATGCCTGGCGCTGGTTTCCCCTCTGTAGTCAAAAACCCAGCATCAACGAGACCCCAAAAGTTGAAGGTACCACCGGGCCCTTGATAAACTCCACAAGGATCAACGCTACCTGTATCATCCCAAGCATCACCGAGAGGTTGGTTCGAAGCATTAAACTTTGGGTATGCAACAAGCTCATCGCCGGAGAGCGCATCGTCAGGCGAGACGCTGTAGGAATGACCATAAGAAGCGACACCGAGCACGATCTGGTTGGCTGGTATCCCCGCTGCAGTCCATGCTTTGACAGCAGAAACCGCCGAGCCAACCTGGTCAGCGGGAAGAGCACATGTATCATTCAAAGGAGCGTTGGGTCCCACCGCCGCCGACCACGGACCCCAGACATCGTAGTCCATGATGGCAATGTAATCAAAAACCTCAGCAAAGGCGGATACGTTCTGGGAAGGATTGCCAGATGCATCAAGGAATGGTGTGATGCCAACCGCGGCAGAGAGCGTCAACTTGGCCCCGACAGGATTCGCACGGAGCTCCTGGAGAAAGGAAAGAAAGTTCTGTGTATCATTAGCATTGATTGTGTTGCAACCTATGCCTTGTCGATTCGGATATTCCCAACTGGCAGAGGTGCACATTCAGCGCTCGTCGACTGAAGGAATCCACCATGAAGGCTTACTCAAAGTTGATCCCATCCAAATCGTATTGGTCCACAAAATCCGCAACAGTTTTCACGAATGCAGTACGGTTTTCCGGAGTGACCAAATTGGATGAAAACCAGAGGCCGCCAGTCCACCCTCCGATTGCAATATGCGCATCGACATCCTTGGAATTACTGGTAAGCACTTACTTTGGTACGAAACGAATAGACTCACGTTGTCATGTGCTGTGCTAACGAATGTAGGGAGGAGGTCTGGATCCGACCCGTTCAAAGACAGCGCGCTGACGTTCGGCGTCGTGACGCTACCCGTAAAATACTCAGCTACTTCCTCAAAATAGGGTGGCAGGTTCGAGCAGGCTTACGCGAAAGAGTATATCACTGTGTTGTACTTGTCCCAATTGACAGATGAGAGTGGAAATCCTTCTGTGGCATGCCAGCCTGTGTACCAGGTAGCGGCGACAGGATCGAGGTCATCTGTACAAGTTGAAGGGGTCGACAAAGCGAGGGAAATCGTCCCACAGAGGACAGACAGTCCTGCCAGGGAAGAAACTACAAAAGACATCGTCGTATGCTCAGATCCCAGATACTAAGCTCGACATGGAGTACACTTGCCTACTTATAGTTAACTTTTGCTAACGTTTCGGATTGGTTTCGGCTCAGTCCTCGTTTTCCGCATCAGAAATGGACCCTTGTGGCCCGTCTACGACCGCCAACACGTGAACGGTTGGCATAATTGGCTGGATGGGTTGCCAAATGAGACGACTGGTTGCGTCAGTCAGTCAAGAAGTCAGTGGAGCCATGAATCCCACGTACATAGTAAAACATGAACGTACGAGCCCTGGTTGGCTCGGAATCAAGGACGCCAGTTGAAACGATGACATTTCCGCACTAACGCCACCGCCAAGCGTCCTGTGAGTGCTCAGGAGCACATTATGGTCGTGAGCGGGATATTTGTAGGGTCCATTTGTCCCAACTAGGTTCGTAATTCGGGCGAGTCCCGCTGGAAGATGAGCAGCACCGTTAGCAACGGTGACAGCCACCAGCGAAACCTCAGCCTGCCTCGAACTTTTTCATTGAGGTTTTGGCTGATTGTTTGGAAAGCCAGTTAAATCTTGGGACGTACCCTCGAGTAACGAAAGTCAGGCAACTTGATGAGAGAGTCGTTAGTTGGCAGTCTCACAGGGCACACGCCAGTTGAAACGCATGGGATTGACGATCCCCATGATTTTAATCAACAAGTTAACATCGGAAGTAGGTCTTAAAGTAAGAAGAGACTGGTGGTGAGTTGGCCATCAAGGAAAACACCTCAAGGTAAAATAAGGAGAAGAGAAAGCGTCCAAATCAATGTGATGTAAAACGAACGGCCAGTTTACCAGCTCCTCTTGCGCTTCTTGAGCTTTTTGTGTAGCCAAACGTTATCAAATCCAGCCGCGCACCTAATAGAGTCGAGGAGGATATCATTATAATCGCCTCCTGTTTCCCAAACTGAAAACCCTCTAAGACCAGACTGCTTGATGAAGTTGCCCTTGGCCGCAAACGATTGGGCGTCGTCGAATGATATCATGACCTCGGACGTTTCGTTGTAAACATACGGCTAAAATAGGACGGTGAGATCGAGGGCACGACTCTGAATATTGGGGTCACTCAACAGTCTGGCTGCATTCGTCGTAGCGGTAGTAGATACCCGGCGCTGGGTCCCCTTCCTCAGTCAAGAATCCGGCCGTGATGAGGGACCACAGGTGGAAGGTACCGCCGGGTGCTTCGTAAACACCGCACACATCAACACTACCAATATCATCCCATACATCACCGAGCGGCTGATTCGAGGCATTGAATTTTGGGTATGCAACAAGCTCGTCCTCGCTGGAAAGCGCATCGCTAGGTAGGACGCTGAAGGAGTGACCATAAGCAGCGACGCCGAGCACGATCTGATTGGCTGGTATCCCCGCTGCGGTCCATGCTTTGACAGCGGATACGGCCGAACCAACCTGGTCAGCGAGAGGAGCACATGTGTCATTCAAAGGAGCATTAGGCCCCACTGCCGATGACCACGAGCCCCAGACGTCATAGTTCATGATGGTGATGTAATCGAGGACCTCAGCGAAGGCGGATACGTCCTTGGAAGGATTGCCGGATGCATCGAGAAACGGGGTGATGCTAACTGCGGCAGAGAGTGCCAACGTGGCCCCGAAAGGGTTCGCACGGAGCTCCTGGAGAAAGGAAAGAAAGTTCTGTGTATCATTAGCACTGATTATGTTGCAACCTATGCCTTGTTTATTTGGATATTCCCAGCTGGCAGATGGGTGCGCTCAGTGCTCATTAACTGAGGGAAACTACCGTGGCCGCTTACTCAAAGTTGATCCCATCCAAGTTATATTCGTCCACAAAATCTGCAATAGTTTTCACGAATGCAGTACGGTTTTCCGGAGTGGCCAAATTGGATGAAAACCAGAGGCCGCCAGTCCACCCTCCGATTGCAACGTGCGCATCAACGCCCTTGGCATTACTAGTAAGCACTTATTTCAGCACTAAACAAAGAAACTCACGTTGTCATGTGCTGTGCTAACGAATGTAGGGAGGAGGTCTGGGTCTGACCCGTTCAAAGAAAGTGTGTTGACGCTCGGCGTCGTGACGCTACCCGTGAAATACTCAGCTACTTCTTCAAAGGTAGGGTAGCAGGTTCGAGCAGGCTTACGCGAAAGAGTATATCACTGCGTTGTACTTGCTCCAATTGACGGATGAAAGTGGAAATCCTTCTGTAGCATGCCAGCCTGCGTAGTAGCTAGCGGCGACGGACGACGGTGCAACAGAAGTCACCCGTCGAAGGACAGATAGTACTGTCAGAGAAAGAACTGCCAGCAACATCGCTGACTGTTCGATTCGAAGAGCTGGGCCGAGTGCGGTATGCACCTTTTGCCACTGGTATATCCCCTATTTATATTTAACTTTCAGATTTTCAGGGACCCTACCAACCTGTGATCGCAACAGTGACACTGCCATTGCTACGGAAGGAGACGTTTCAACTTCGGAATGTATACCTCGTGTGGGCATGTGCGTCATGGAGAAACTAGGAAGCGACCTTCAACCAGTGTTGTCCCAGCCCAGCCACTGTAGCAACACGGTTCTCCGAGCGAGAGGACGTTTCATCATTGAGACACGGACCCGCGTGTGCACATCCTTGGCGGGCTTAAATCCTAGGGGCGACCGGTCTGACCCGTTGTTCGTATTCCTCCCAACGTCCAGTCGTGACGTGTAGCAATCACAGGAAAGGGAACGTTTTAGCATTGAAACGCGGATGCATATGTAGCATTACTACGAACAAAGAAGCGTTTCGGTGTCGAATGTGAGCCCACGTGGCCGTGCAAGAATACGGGGGAGGATCGGTGACAGGCTCCAAGATGGCTTATGGATGGCTCCGCCAAGTTGAGGCCGAAGCTCGTTCAGTCCGGAAACTCGGGTTGCTACCCACAGTCGAGACGGATGGGGTCGAGCAGGTTTGCGCTAATTGGGCTGTTATGTTCCTGCCAACTGATAATTAGAGTGGGAACCCCAGCTCAAGCCCTGCCGCGATGCACTAATCTGAGGCCAAAATGCATCGACTCGTAAGCCTGGGGCAAATCGCTCACCGAAAAGACCGTACTGCCAGAGAAGGAATTGCGAAGGGTATCATATTGGTTGCATAGATTGTGAGAAGCCGTGCTGCCCCTGCTGTAGTCTGCCTAAGCTAGGACGACAAGTCCTCGGGTAGGGACGAGGCCTGGGGCATGAACCTTGACAGCAAGAGTATGTTGCGACCAGAAACTGAGACGTGTGCCCCGCGTGATAAACGGATTCATCGGGAAGAGGGCCAGCGCAAAACCAGTACAATGCCTCAGAGGGCGGCTACAACGGGACCAACAGGCATAGAGGATCACGTGAGCAAGCGCACGGACCAAGGCAAAAAAAGTATATAGTCCGAGTGTCGCCATAAAGAATCCTTAGAACATACTCAGCTAGGATCTATTTTATAGAAACTAACTCGAGTCTCGCATGTCTACACATGCCACATCCTTCAAATCCATTCGATGACATCCGCGCTCGCTCGTTCGACAGAGAACATGATCCCCATCTCGGTGGGGATCTCGAGGACGTTTGGTCTGGTGTCTGGCTGGGCTGCTTGCAGCTCGGCGAGTCGGGGCCAGCGAGTTGAGCGTCTGTCTGATGGATTCTCCCTAGTTGTCCACTGTTGTTGGAATGTATTCAACTTTTTATACATAAAAGTGAATGGATAAATGCTTGTCTGTTGTGCCAACAATTTGTGTTGTTTTGAGGACATGGTTAACTTTTCCATAACATATACTACCAAAACCTAACCAATCTTGCTGAGAATGTATCAAATCCTAATTCACATTATGAGAATTTATGAGAAAGTTGACTGTACCTGGGAAATGGAATGTTTCCATGTCCAAGCTGTCCAACTGGGTACATATCAATATTAGCACTACTGCCCAGTACTGAAGGGAAAGTGGCTGTGTGTTTTTTTAATGACTTTCACGTGACCGCGTTTTGGTTGAGAACTGCCCGCGCGTCTCCGAGTTCCCGTTCACACTGAGCCACTGCAAGATGCTCAGTGCACGGCCTGTTGGTCTGCCTCTCGACACCGACAGAGGTATCCCGACCAAAACACCAGGTCGTGTACTCACCAAGACATGGAATGTCCTGCAAGAAAACACAGGCCATAATGCCCCCATGACTGTCACTGGCAAGGTCAGGAAGCTAGTCCAGAACACGCCCCTCCAGTCAAAGACACTGCGTAAGTACATCTTTCTGCCATGGACATGATACTTGACGTCTGCCAACAGAAACGGACCATGCGCTGAAAGCCCCCCCTGGTAAGCAGGTTGGCCCTTCGAAATTGAAGGGCACACCTGCCATTCGACCCCTCGGCGATAAGACGCCTTTTCCAAACCGAACTGCCAACCCGCCAACTGCCACCGGCGCAAAGGTCGCCAAACCCACCCTAGTTGATGGGTCGCTTCGACCCAGCTCTGGACGTCAACACGATCGCTTGCCCCGCAGCACGAGCAAGGCCTTTGAGACTCCCATCACTAATGGTAAACACTGGGATGTGAGCGACATTGAAAGCGAAGCCGACGCATCTGTCGCAAACCAACCAACCGAAGATCACAGTTGCGATGAAATTGAATACATGCCGCCAAAGGTTCAGGGTAAGCTCCTCATTTAACCCGGTGTCTTTTGAGATTCACGGTGGGATAGACATTCCGTATGAACCCCCCTTTGAGATGCCAAATTACAGGGAGGTCGGTAAAACCCTGATGGCTCTCATACGCTCGCACACCCTGGAAGATGATCCCCCGAGCGCCAACGTCACTTTTACCGCCGATCCGTCTGAAAGAAACTTTTTTGCCCCACCCATCCTACCACAACAAGAAATCGGTAAGCGTCTACAGAGTGTCTCTTGCTTCCGTTTAACGCTTCCTGAATCACTGCATATAGAAGATGATGGTCCTTTCGCACACACTAAACCCGAGCCAGAAGCCAAATCCCAACGCTCGACAGCTCTGAAGCAGAATTCAGCCGTGAGTAGTAAATTCACCCGTCCAGCCGCGCAGCGAATCGCGCCGGGAACGCGTACAGTTGCCCCAGCAAAGCCTCGGGTAGCACCCTCTGTTCGACGACCACCCGTTACGTCGATCGCTCGCCCTTCCACAAGCGTAGCCCGAACGTCGTCTTCTCAGCCCGTGACCCGTGCCCCCACATCCCAATCAACGCTGCGCACGACTACCTCGAGCGCTACAACACGGGCACCTTCGGCCGCACGTTCGACCCCTTTGGTGCGCACGAACACTACTCAGCCTTCCCGCGCGGCCTCCATTTCACGACCTACGATAAAGCCAGTAGCGCGTTCCATTGCACCGACCGCACCCGCCAAGGGCAAGACAGCGACAACCCAACCTAGTGTCACTGTCGCCGCAAAGAGCAGGACACCCCCTGTGGATGCTCCGCCAACCACTGGACGCCCAAGGTCCGGAACGATCACCAAGGCTGCGTTTGAATCGAACATGCACGTAGTTGTCCACATTAGGAACAACAGTTTGGAAGACGTCAAGAAGGATCTCGAGGGTTTGATCGTGTTTGAAGACGCCTTCGATGACGATGATGGGTTCCGGTTTGATGTGTGAGGCACGGTGGAGTAGACGAGGGCATGTGTGCACTAGGGACGTTCGTATTCGATTTAAGTAATGCCACGGTGATATACGCAGTGGCATCGATTAGTCTTGATAGCATCTGTTCGATACTGTAACACTTGTGCACGTAGGATGTCATGCAGTATGATAGCATGTGGTATGGTCTCCACCGAATCTCAGTTTACAAATTTACAAACGTGCTCACCTATGTACAATATTGTAAGAGGCTGGTAAGGGAAGCCTACAATGAAGATAACAGACAGTCGCTTACATCGGCAAAAGACTCCAGGAAGTTGGATATTATTACAACATGAAGACGTCCTTCTCCATGACAAGAGCGTTCAAGAACCCAGTGTCCCACTCGAGGTCGTTATGAGTGCGAGACGCACTCTGGCCAGCCGTGGCTGACGACTTGTACCTCAGGAAATCCCGCGCCGACTCTGCGACGAGGCGGGCTTCAGGGCGATGTGCCCATAGGCTCTCAATGAACGTCCACATGTCGTCGTCCAGCCCGAGCGCGTGAACTCGGGTTTCGGTGGGTCGTCGTGGCCTGCGACCGCTTAGCAGTGCTTGGCTGCGCACACTTGGGCTGTTCGCTTGGAAGGGTGGTCCACCCGTGTACACCTGCGAACGCGTGTGAGCCATCTCCGCCTACAACGAGGGTGGTCGTGTACCTCGTACGTGATGCAACCAAAGGCAAACATATCGCATCGTCGTCGATCAAGTTGAGCAAGGAGCGTTGCGCCGTTTGGATCCTCCCAAACCGAGATGAGCTCGGGGGCCATGTATCCCGCAGTACCATAGACACCGTTAGCGGTCGTGCCTAAGGAAACCTCCGTATCGTGAACGGTAGCAAGCCCAAAGTCGGCGAGGCATGCACGCTCCGAGGCAGTGATAAAGACGTTTAGCTGTGCAAATGTCGTGAGCGTCTGGTTCAGATCACACAGCTCGAGGGTGCCTACGCTTTTGAGATCTCCATGAACAATGGTAGGCTGCATGGCGTGCAAATACTCTAACCCAGTTGCAATGTCAAGTAACTGGGAAAGGTAGGTGATCGTGCGTTCCTTTATTCAACAGGACGTACCAGGGGCAAACGTGACACGTCTGGCTTGCGGGATAGGTAAACGGATAAGTTCCTGTTCTCCATCCACGGGGAAACCAAGAAAGTTCTCGGGGCCCCATCGTAGCCAATGGTAGTGACACCGTAAAATGGGAGACAGTTCTTGTGATGTACATTTCTCCACACGATAGCCTCTTGACAGAAATTCTGATTAGAGCAGACATCAGCAAATCGTTCCATTGTACGAAGCGCCCTACCTTTAAATGGTCATCGGCAGTGCGACCCGCTGTCTGTAGCTCCTTCAGGGCAACAACTCTCCCGGACAACTCTCCACGGAATATCGCACCAAAACCACCTCGGTCGCCAGTGCTAACGACTTGCTCAACACCAACGATAGTTAATGATCGAGGATATAGACGGGACTTCCTAGATAGCCTCACAACCGCGTCCAAAAACCGGCGTTTGTACCATCCATCAAGGTGATAGGAATTTAGATCTATAAGCTACACATAGCGTCAGTTTTATGGAGGTTGATACAAAGAGAAGCCTTACCTTTTGTAGCAAATCCAATATCGCTTGCGCCTGATTGTCTCTCATGGCGTAGAATGATTGTACATGAGCCTGGTCAGTGGAATAGATGATCACCAGTGCAGCTAAGTTGTGAATATCCAAGTCATGGAGTCTTGCGCTGTCCAGCCGTTGTTGATTACAATTGTGGTGTGTTACCTGGGCCTTCAGCCATGATCAGAGAGAATGACTGATCAGTGTGCATGTGTTACCTGCTCCAGGAAGCTGACAAGGTTCATTTTGATAGTCTGGTAGTTGATTAAGCACCATTCCTCTTGTCTGTTGATCCATTCCTGTGTCATGAGTAAAAACGCATCTAGCAAGCTTCCAGGCAAAAAATGAGATCCCCGACAAAGACTCCAAAAAATTCAATGCGCACTATGGCTTGTCCCTCACGCATAGATTCAAGTGCGTGAAGATGTAGGCACTCAGACACTAAGCGGGCATAAGGACAAACCAGAATCCGAGACGTCACGCTTACAGCAAACACTGGCAGTTTCCGGATGAGGTCATTGCACTTTTCCCGATCCTCGTTTGCTAGCTCCTGGAACTCGCTCACGAATTCTTGGATGTCATATTTGGTCGACTTTTGAAGTGACCGAGCGGCCGTCTGGGGCTGATCCGAGCGATCAACGCGGAACAAGGACACATCGTCCGCGGTGATGCACTGAGTGCTCTGGGTGACGAGAAATTTGTTCCGTTCTTGCCAGGCCGAAAATGTCGTGCTCATTCCGGCCGAGCCAGTGGCTCCAAAGAAGGCAGTGTCAGAGGAAGAGGGCGTTGGGGGTGACTTGGGAGCAGCCGCCGCCATCGAATGTTGATTTTGGTACATCGGATAATAAAGACCATAGTTTTTTCTGGCTGTATACAAGTCCTGTACGGTGGGGGGTGTATGCCTTTCTCTTATATGGGAGTTATAGTCGGCGTGGGGCACGAGCTGAACGCAGTAGGGACAACGAATGTTTGTCATTCTGCGAAAGGGGGTTACGCAGCCAAAAATGGCACGGGTATCTATAGAACGGACAACCTAAAATGCAGACACACAATGAGACGATCGATGGGCTCATGGCTGAGACTGTCATGTTGCAAGTGATCCACGGCCAAGTGACCAGCTCACCTTGCACCGCGAAGAGCGCGTCGGCCGGGTCAGCGTGCTATCCTCGCACACGGACGAAGATTAGGGCAAAGATCTGTGGCTAACGACGCGTGCCCATTCCGATTCCCAAAGGAGATGGCACTGGGCGAGATTGATTCCGGGCGGGTATTACCGACACAAGTCCGCACAACTCCGAAAAAGCATAAAATTGCAGACGTTCCTTTCTTGAATGCATTGTCGGATTCCTTATCACTCTTCCGAATCTTCCACCTGGAAAGAGTCATTATTATCCGGCACAGAATGACGCGACAGGGCTTCGCTTTCGCTAGCAGCACTACGCTTTTTGCCCTGCGCAATGAGCTATGATGGTCTTCTAGATAGTGGTGCAAGCTACATATGTTCAAATATTCGGCGCATCACAATAAAAATACAGCCAGTACATAGATTTAGAACTCATCTCCGCAGTGGCAGTCGCAATCCCCGACTGGACATACACCGCGCGCACGACTGCCTTCCTCACCGAAAAACCAGTCGAGGATATGTGACGCGTGGCCTCCGTGTCTGCATGTTTGACAGATGACGATGGCATCGTCAATCGTATCTGCGTGTACCAATATCCGCGGAGGTAACAACGAGCAGAGAACAATGGACGTACCTTTGAATGCAACTCGTGTGTTCAGGAGTTCGGCAGTCCGATTAGCATCGGGTGTCATGCTTAGCGTCATCAAGCAGACTGAACAACGCGGAAGCGCGCGGTTACAATTCGGGCAAGCAGTCGGCTACACATGTACCGCTTCAGCAGAGGCGTCATCGCAATCGCGTCCTTGCTTACCCGACTTTTGTTTCCCGCATCTGTGGTCGAAGGGTTCATCGATTTAGAGCAATAGTTGCATCGTATGAGAACATGTTTCGGTGCCCACTCAAAAGGTGGCAAGTCTCCGTTCTGCATGGCCTCCTGAAGAATTTCGCCGCGCTCTATGTCAAAACAGACCCTGTGGTGGAATAGCCGGAACCCGTCGAGTAAGTCCCGGTATGCCTCTAGCCACCGCTCGGCCCTTATATCCGAGAATTTTGCGGGACAGACATGAGACGAAAGGATAGCTGCTGTCTGGATGTCCCCCGTGCGGTCAACGTAATTTTGTAGAATGTCTATCCCGCCTGGAGTAAGCCCAGTAACGATGAGTCCTTCAATGTCCCCTTTGGCAGATGCTCTTTCGGCGGTGCGATGAAGGTACAATGATAGGGCCCTGTCTTCGAGGAATTGGAAGGCGATGGCGAGACGCTCTCGAAGAGAAAGGGCCTCCTCCTCGAGCACTTCGGACCAGTCTTTTGACGTTAGTTGAGTCAACATGACGCGAAAATACGGATCTTGGAGTCGAACGATTAACCGCTCAGAGTGATCTCGCAACTCGCTGCTCGGCGTGCCTCCTGGAATAAGCGCGGCAAGTGTCCCGGTCATCAGGTGGTGCATGTCGTCTGGGTCGAGGTTTGATCAGACGAGGATACAAATACGATCGTATGGGGGCGTACCTTTACTACGCATGAGCAACTCGAGTGCCCTGGTATATTGTCTCGTGAACACGAGCCAACAGGCAGCACGAGACTGTTGCCCGTCCTTTTCCCATCTGTATATACTGCTTAGACGACCCGATAGATAACCAGAACAATCCCTACTTTTTGATCGCGTCCGAGAGCTCCTCTTCTCTCAAATACCACCCACACAATTGGAGTGCCAACTCTCGTTGTGCAGATTTGTTCGTCCGTAATGCTGGCGACCAGGAAGTCTTTTCTATACCTTGTCGAGACAGGATCGCGGTAATAGCAGCATTGAAGTCTCCATAGGACAGGTCTTCAAATGATTGAGAGAAAGTAGAAGGCACACCGGGAGCCGATGCAGTGCTCGGCTCGAATGTGGGAGGCGCTAGGTGTGTATCACTCGACGGACTCGTGGAGTCCCTGGGCTCAGATGATTGAGGTAACGCTTGGAAGCCCTCCCATATTCCCATCAACCCCTGGTTTGAGAAGTCGTATCCATGGATCCTCGACGTGGGAAAGCACACAATTTCTCTGGAATCTTAAAATGGCATCCGTAAGCACACTCGAAAGTACTAATTGGTCCAACGTACGACGCATCCATCTCCAGAGAGTAAACAATGGAGCGGACAAGGAAGGATCGTCCTCCATTATGTCGGCATTGTGAGAAACCTACCAACGTAGATAAAGCAAACATTGATAAGCGGTGGTGGATGGTAACGTACACTTCTAATTCCATATCCACGAATCACTCTGTGTCTCATCACCATGGAGATGTCGTCTTCAGCGATCTGGTGAATTGCGCGTGAAGAGTGCTTCTTGCCCCTCGACGTGGTGGGCTTGTCAACTTGGGTACGTGAGCCTTTCTTCTTCACTTCGTTGCTCGCCGCAAGTCGGCCCGGTTGCTCTAGAGTTCGTATCAATCCATTACCCCGCACTATCGTTGGTTCCAAGGGGTAATGACGAAACGACGCTGGGCTGAATGTTCGCGACTTTGATTGCTTCCCATTGCCTAAAGTTTCCTGGGTCCCAGAAGGAAACCCGTCAGCATCTCGTCGGCTATCTTTGGGTCCCGAACTGGTTGTCTTAGGCCGACCACTTGATGCGATTTGATCGTCCGTAGTCCTGGAGACTTCCCATGGTTGTAAGAATACCTCTCTATCTTGGAAACCAGGTATTAGTCTGTGAGACCGTCCGACGCCAATCGCAAGAGCTCCGCGGGCACTCCACGCCACTTGCTTCGGTGCATCGTGCACCGCATATAGCTCCAAATCTCCGTCTTTGTTGATCACCATGACTTCGGACGTGAGTGAGTGTGGATGCGTGTGAGGCACCAGCGTAAACGATGCGAGAGGTCGACTAAAGCGTTTCGCTGTTGAAATGTAAGCTTCTCATAAGCCGTCTAACGGGACACGCCGGCCTACTTCTGCAAGTATCTGCGAGGACCAATGCAAAAGACTCTTGCTGCTCGGATGATGTTTGCTTTATACCAGATGACGACGTAGTCCACGATAAGTTGGTCCAAGACCTCCGAAGTACCCGCGACGATGAATCCCTCCACCGGTCTCCCTCGGATGTTCCATCCGTAGCTTGAGCGTGCCGAACGTCCCAGAACCGTACGTACATCGAGTCTTTTTCCATTGTTGCAAGCTGACCTCTGCGAGCGCAGGAGAATTCGATATGATGCATAGCAGAACCAGGGCGAGGTCGTGCACCATCGGCCGCTGCGTCTTTTTCGGAGAAGGTGAGGAGGGGATTGGACAGCCTGCGCACATCCCAGAGAGTAACCGTCGCGTCCCCACAACAAGCTACCTGGTTAGGGTCGGTAGGATTGGTGGCTATTCCCGACACTTTGCTCGCCACATTCGTTGTGGGTGGGGCCGGAGTGCGCAAGTCAAATAAACGCAGCCATCGGGCAGATATGCCAGCCAGTAATAGGTGAGTGGACTGCGGCAAGAATGACAGCGCTGAGACGACCTCGGTCTGAGCGTGTTGTTGTAGAATGCGTGGGTCGGCCCGTGGACCGACATCCGCTCTGGCCACCCGAGGGTGGGGTCGGGTCACACTCGCTTCATCAGAAGGGGTATTGTTGATCAATGAAAGGGTGGGGATGCAGGACTGTACATCCCAGATGGTGAGACTAGAATCCCCGCGCACTTTATCAAGGCCGACTGCAAGGTAATTTGAATCAGCCTCACAAAAAGCCAATGCGTTGCACGATCGCGAGTTGCGCACGGAAAGAGAGATAACTGGCCCGTTAGATAGAACGCCGTTCCGTGCCACCTTGGTTGCTTCGAGGCGAACGAGGTCAACGCGTCCGGAAGTGAGTCCGATAGCAAACAGGTCATCAAAAGAGGGATCTGGTGACCATGCAAAACACTGACCAAAAGAATCAAGGATATGCTTCCCGCAAATTGTAGGATGCTCACCTTCATGAACGAGAGGTCACTTTGAGAGCTTAGATGGTGTATTTCCGAACGATCAGCCGCCCACTCGTACATTGACATCTGAGAACCTCCACCAACCACGAACTTGTGCTGTCGACGTGGATGCCATAAGAGATGCTTTTCTGTTTGTGCTGTTGTAACCATCTCTCAGTCCGTCGTGGTCGTCCGACAACCTAGTACTGCTCGGATGCTGATTCGTTCGGGACCGGCCGGGCGCTGCATCGAACGACCAAGACGGGCACTTCGCTCAGTATCGAACAAAAGACGGGCGTGGTAGGCGCTATCATTTACGTTGATCGTCACGTTGAATGAATAACCCATCTCGCCGGCCCAACTCCGTACTGATGCACTCCTTCCCTCGTTCAGCAAGGCTGAATCTGACCTAGTTCCCTGTCTGGCAGTACCAATGGGACTCGTACAGATTCTCACCCAATTCCTACTGGATATCGATCTTTAATGCTCTTCAGCACCTCACCGACTTGCAACTGCTTCCGTTGATGACCTCGGAGGCGAGGAGTCACTTGAAGTACGCGCTCCACTTCGTGCGTGACCGCAACTCGCTTGCTAGCATACTGAATGACATCGGTAAACCTGACTCTTGCATGTTTCAGCTCAATGACAAGCCATATTCGTCTATTATGTAGAAGTCAAACCGGTCTCTTTTTATCCGGCCCGTGAACTTGGACCATGAAGAACACAGTTTAACTGCACGTCAAAAAACAAATCTATCATTGATCGTTCAGAGGTCCCGTGGCGATCGGGTGTCTTAATGATCCCCGAATGATGATCGGGTACTTGGGCGAGGCCGCGAGGATACATGAATGGCTGGTTATGACTGTTGGCGCGTGCTTGATAAGATGAGGGTGACGTTCCTTATTTTTGGCCGGCCATACGTTTTCGAGAACGATGGATGAACACAGGATGGTAAGAGGCCATCGTGGCATGCGCTGCAGGATATTCCTGTAGTTCACTGCAAGTGCACCACCCTAGTGCTAGCCCAATTGAGCTACATGACGTGGCCTACAGACACCACGCATCGTTTCCGGTCTACTTGATGGTGACCGCTGCTCCTTTGAAGGGTCAATCGACCGCATGATACAAGGATTCAAGTCCATCACCATGGAAAGCATGCCATATCAACATATTGACAGAGCCAGATTTGGAGAGGCTATATCCCTCGAAGCGAAGGCGATGCTGCTCGGTGAACCGGTGATTGTTAGGCAGGCGACAGCACTTTTTGACCATACTATCGGAGCTTGGGTGTCGCCTGCGGTAACGAGCTACTACTTCTCAGCTGGCAATAGTGCCTCGCGGCGGCCGGGTACGAATGGGGAGTACCTGAGAAATCGGTAGTTCTGGGGATCTACATTGACAGGTGTTTGCTGTACAGCCTTTTTGATGTCGTTCCGACAGCGCCCGGCTTAGCGACAGCACTGAAATGTGAGACAAAGTGTGTGTAGAATCTGCCCGAGCGTGAGGTTGGACGGCCATGTGGATAACTGCCTACTCGGTTGAGGTGTCACTTCAGGGACGCATGCCAGCGGTTACGATGATTGCCTAAATGGCGGATGGGTTTGATGGCAGTACAACTTGATCAGCTTCTTTGCCCCGTCTGTACATACGTGGGACTCTTTTTGTCGGGAGCGCAATTAAGACCTCGCGCTCTAGCGTTTACCACTGCGACCGCCAGAGCTGCTCACCGGATATGAGCAAACGAGTCGGCCATACCTACTCCACCTCAGAACCGATCCTACTTCAGTCCATAGGAGGAACATCCAAAGCATCCCCTTTCTATGACGAAAATGCCGCCCGCATCAGCCAGAAAATAGACGAGGAACTCAGGGTGGGCGTTCTTTCGCATCCTGGTGTCTTCTGCCGGTTCTCATCCATCCCCATAGCGAGACTGGGTACGAAGAAGGGACGCAGAGAGAAAACAGGTGAAAGGTACGCACATCAGTGACACGGAGGATATGTCACCCACTCGCCTGGGCTATCCCAAGTCATGCTTCTCGGCCAGGCCGAGTCTGGCAAGTCTACTTTACAAAAGCAATTCCAACTGTACTATGCTCACCAAACACTCGAACACGAACTTCCGTCGTGGCGACCCGTGGTTTACTTCAACATCATCAAGGCTGTGCGGATGATCCTCGACGAACTTGATTTCGAGCTTGCCCACATTGGATCCGATGACTCCACAGAAGGCCAGGCCGTCGCACACGCCCTTGCACCGCTCGGGAACGTCAGTGGCCAGGTGTCGCACCTGAGAACAAAACTGGTCACACTTATTTCTATGGAGGACTCCCTCGCTTCCGAGTTGAGTGGTGGGGTGTCAGTGACGGGCGGTCGCACAGGCGTGTATGTTCGGGCAGGATGGCAGGCCCTCGTCACCCCATTGTCTCCAAACCGCAGTAGAGCAGTCCCAGCAACCGGTGGCCCATCGCCCGCTGTCGCTCAATTAACGAACCTCGCTTCAAGAACACTTCATTCTGCTCAAGACGAAATCGATGGCCTATGGAAACATCCTGCTGTTCGGATACTACTAAACAACCGTAGAATACGACTCGATGAATCAGCACCATTGTGGGTGACATGTCCCTGTGTCCCGGCCATCACTGAACTCTGGCTCAGCTTCCTGGATAACGTGAAACGAATTTCGCAACCGGACTATTTACCCACTACAGGTACAGCGCGTTGCTTGGCAAGATTGTACATATTGATCCACTTCACAGCCGATCTACTCAATGTTCGTCTACAGACATTGGGTGTCGCTGAACATTCATTTGATGTCGAGCTCTGCGGTTCTCGATATAACTGGCTCATGTACGATGTTGGCGGCGCAGTAAGTATCAATACTATGATCTATAGACGAATCTTGCATAACCCGTGATATGCTGTTTTCTACCTCAGCGTGGTCAGGCGAGTCGAGTCAATGCCGTCTTGGTGACATCTCATTCTCACACTCGGACATTAGAGACATGCCTGGGTGCCCTACTTTGATGATGGTATGTTGTCTTATTCAGTTCTGTGCCACCTCTGGCACCAACATAGCATTGTCGCTATGCCCTCGACCCAGCCCTTATACTATTTTGCCACTTGCAGCGACTGCGATCATCTTCTTGGCGCCCATCAGTGCATTTGATCAGGTATGTGTTTCTATATGTGTTGCGGTTGGAGCTAGTGGTTGGAGCTAATGCATCGCATTTCTGTTGAATCCAAATACAGTATCTTGAAGAGGATGCCCGAACGAACAGAGTAGACGATTCGCTCCAACTTTTCACGGCGATATGTTCCAACAAACTCTTGAAAAACTCACATCTGGTACTCCTGCTCAACAAGGTAGTTGCTTGGCGAGTCTCATCCATGTCTTCACTGACTCCGCACAGACAGATCTTTTGAAGAAAAAACTGGAGGCTGGCGCCAAGGTCCGAAAGTAGTACGTGACATACTCGGTGGAATTTGCTCAAACTTCACGTGTCGCATAGCATCACGTCTTATGGTGATCGTCCAAACACGTTTGCCGACGTATCGGAATATTTCCGCGCCCACTTCATCCAGGTGCACAGGCGCAATGATATCGGGCGTAGGGCGCTATATGCAGTACGTAGTTACCCGTGCGGTGATTGACTCCACATACTGATCAAATTGTTGTTTAGCATTTTACGTCCATGCTCGTGCGTCACCTTCATTGATCTTTTATTCAGGTCTGACTGATCTCTCTACAGGATATTCGCGCTACCCAGGCCATCATTGTCAATGGTGGGTGTTTCGCTTTTGCTTTGATCTCAATGGCAAGTGCTGAATGCAAACGGAACGCAGTTGGCGAAGCCATTATCCGCTCGCACATTGCAAGGACTGGCCTAGCCTAGACAGACTCTGCTGATTATCTGTTGACTGATCGTATGGCTACGAACTTTACTGCCGTCCATCTATTTACTATTACCGCTGCTAGTTACCCTTTGTTTCGATACCTGGTTTCATAGCTTTTCATGGATGCCCTTGTCTACTATCAGTAGCCACCCACATGATGTATGAATACTAACACATCACCTGACCCGTGGGAAGTCACTTCCTAAAATTTCGGACCGCATGCCTCACCGACGTGGGCTGCACTTTTTATCTTTGCTCAACTCATCGACCCCTGCGGCTCGTCACGATGTCGACGAGCGGGTTAAAAGCAATAGCACCAGTCCCTACGGCGACAGATTTCTTGGACATCGTCTTGTCCAGGACCCAGCGAAAAACGCCAACTGTATGCCGCCGCGCTCCTCACGAATGCCCTGAGATCAAGTGATTGACAGCGTCTAGGTAATCCACAAAAACTTCAAGATCAGCCGTATACGCAATTTTTATATGCGCAAGGTCAGATTTACGCAGGACTCTTTTGATGAAAAGCTTGGTGCTATTCTCTCGGAATTCCCGATCCTCGATGTAAGTTCACATCGTGGCCCGATTGCGTATAGACAAACATATTGGCGTAGGACTTGCATCCTTTCCTCGCATCCCTTATGAATGTCCTCTACGACAAAAACCACTACAAGCTCGCACTTGGGCAGCTTCGGACTGCTCGGCATCTGATCGACCAAGTAGGCAAGGACTATGTGCGCCTGCTCAAGTTTGGCGACAGCCTGTACCGATGCAAACAACTCAAAACGGCCGCGCTGGGTCGGTAGGTCCTCCATGGAGATCCGCACATTGCGCATTTGTTTATACGCTACCTTACAGAATGGCCACGGTCATGCGAAGACAAAAGGATCCTTTAGCCTACCTTGAACAAGTCCGGCAACACATTTCTCGCCTCCCTGCGATAGATCCCAACACACGAACGCTCATCATCTGTGGCTATCCGAATGTCGGAAAGTCTTCCTTCATGAACAAGGTGACTCGGGCCGACGTTGACGTCCAACCATATGCCTTCACCACAAAATCGCTCTTTGTTGGCCATCTTGACTATAAATATTTGCGATGGCAAGTTATTGATACCCCAGGTATATTGGACCATCCACTTGAAGAGATGAACACGATTGAGATGCAAAGTATCACGGCACTGGCACACCTTAAGAGTTGCACTTTGTATTTTATGGACCTCAGCGAACAATGCGGTTATACAGTGGAAGCACAAGTAAGTCTTCATTACCAATCAATTCTTATCTGATGCGATCACCACAGTGTAAACTTTTCCATTCCATCAAACCACTTTTTACCGGCAAACCGCTCATACTTGTCATAAATAAAATTGACGTCATGCGTCTCGAAGACCTCACGGCAGAAAGCCGAACACTGGTACAGGAGATCATTGACTTGGAAAACATGCAGTGCATCCAGGTGTCGTGTTATTCCGAAGAAGGCGTCATGGAACTCAAAAATAAGGCCTGTGATGCGCTCCTCGCTCACCGTGTCGACTCCAAGCTAAAAGGGAGTAAAATCAACTCTGTCATTAACCGGATCCACGTCGCGCAACCTGTCCCTCGGGATGACGTCGTCCGTGCACCTTTTATTCCCGATTCCTTGAAGGAACGCAAGAAGCACGACAAGAACGATCCTGATAGGAAAAAACTTCTTCACGACATTGAGCAGGAGGAGGATCGTGAGGGCATTTTCAGTATCAACTTAAAAAGTACGTCATCAACTCGGGCGGTTTGTGCGATCGACCGTTTGAGTAATTTGGATATTTTTAGCCAACTATCTGCTGGCGAGCGATGATTGGAAGTTTGATATTATGCCCGAGATCATGGATGGCAAGAACCTTGCTGATTTCATTGATCCCGACATTGCCGAGAAACTTGAAGCACTCGAACGTGAGGAGGAAAAACTTGAAGCGGAAGGCTTTTACGATAATGCGGAAGACATGGTATGCGTATTACATTTGCCTCTCGTTCTGTATCCCGACTAAGGTGGCTGCAGTTTGATTCCGAGGATGAACGTGAAGCAGCAGAGGCACAAACAGCTCTTGCCCACAAGATACATTCTCAAAGTATAAAAAAGTCAAAAAAGAATCAAACTCGCCTTCCACGGACGGCTGGTCTTCGGACGCTCAGCGAGCTCTCTACAGAACTGAAAAGAGCAGGCTACGATCCAAGTAACATAGAAGCGCGTGCGGGGATGCTGGCCAAGGTGCAAGCCGCGAAGCGAAAGAGAGCAGAGGCAGACATGGATGTAGATATGGATGATCCCGAAGAGGCTGAAGAGGCCGAGGAGGGTGACGAAGGTGAATGGATGGACGTTGACGGAGAGGAACCGCCCACCAGTAAACGCGCCAAGGGTAACTCGGGAGCTATCATCGCAATGAACCCGAGAGCACCACGTACTAATCGGCAACTTGCGGGCATGCGGGACGACCAGGTGATTATTTTTTCCCTCCGGCCTGATATGATTGTCTCAATTCGATGCGTCATTAGCAAGCTTCCAAAGCCATCAAACTGCGTAACCTGGGTCAACGCGGGCGTAACATGCACGCTAAAGCAGGAGAGAGTGATCGCGCTATCAGGGTTAAAAAGGTTCTGTGTCCGCATACACTTTACTTCGCAAACCTGACATCGGTCCGTGTAGCCAAAGCATTTGTTCGCCGGCAAGCGGAAGATGGGCAAGACCAACAGACGTTGATTTCGTTGTCTTCGAGGTCCTCTCGGTTAGCATTCTGTTGTTTCCATCAGTTCACGCTTGGGACGCACATTCCCGTTCTGGATCTAACGATTTTGAATCGAGCTCAACATTCATATTGATCCTGGACACAGATCACACGCCCGGGCTTCCCGTGCGTGAGATGTCTTCCAAATTGATGGTATGGGCATAGGTGACCCTGGTCCATCCGTCGAGGTGTGAAATAATTGGCAGCGTCAAAGTGAACTTTGATTCCATCACCCTCTTCCCAACGTAGCTCATGGGACCCGATCGTGAGTGACCACCCTGAAGTTGAGCCGATGAAGCCCCGGCCCTTGCTGTGGATACTTATCATTCCCATGAACGATGAACAATAACTTTAGCATATGTCCGCCGATCCCCAGGCCAGGGTCGTAGACTTCTGATAGAGACTTCCATTCAAGTCTCAAGAATTCGGTCACGAATGACCTCGATTGGGATTGGCGACCCGGAAATTACACGCCGTCACTGTCCTCCCTATCGATAGGATGTCGGGTGGTTCCGACGTCGAACAGTGTTGATCTTCCTCGTCCCACTCAAGTATGCTCGCAGGGTGACGACAATGAGGGGAGCCGTCCCTCTCCCCCTTCCTCCGCGTAGTCCCGTGGGCACGTTTATCTGTGTCAGGGCCAGTAAGAGATCCATGTGTTTCGTTCCTCAAAACATCGTTCACCCCTTGCTCCATGCGGGTCCCTGCGCGACCGTGTGACGATTATGCCAAGGGGTGACTGCGGCGCAGCTGCATTGATAAGACGACACGGTAGTTTTACTACCAGACAGTGTCATAGCACGACAGAACGTGCAGCGCTTGGTAAAAAGAGTCCACAGCCCTAGCAATCTCGTACGCCGCTCGAACGCCACGGTTGACATTCCTGAATATCGCCCAGGAACCCCTTCACAGGCCAAGCACACAAACTGAAACTTTCTCGGTATCTGTATCCCCTCGAATGGAAAGGTTGTCGATGCGGAAGTGCGCGGAGGACCTTCTGCAGATTCGCTGCTTGATTGACATGTTCGCGCGGGCTCGTCGCTCTCCCAAGCTTGCCTTCTGAATGCGACTGACGTCGTGGGGCAAGTTAATCCGCAATTTGAGCTCGGGTGTGTTCGTAGAAGAACGATACGATTTTTATGAGCGAGCCCGTGCAGTGTTCCGCTCAGTCGTTATCATTGCCGATAAATCGGGGGCCACATACACAACGTTACGGCCGTGGGCTACTTGTTATCGGACCCACTAGACTGCCATGATGCACCATGCATCATGATTGAACGTGCGTGGTCCATGAGGCAAAGCCCTTTTTGACTACTAAATCAGGGGGAACGATAAACGAGGTGCTCGTTGTTCTGCTGATGGCTTCAATCGCGGGTGTATTCGTTAGGAATCTATGGCCTTCCAATACTGACGGAAAGCGCTTATAATTGCTAATACATGGTTATTGGTAAATGTGCAAGGGTAAATACATATAAGCCTCGACCAAGCGCGTATCCGAACACGTGTACAAAGTTTGCAGAGACCAGGAATGATAGGAGTAGTGGATTCAGTCTAACCACGGTCGGAAAAATCACCCGCATCCTCCTTTACAATGCCAGGTCCAGTGTTCTCCATCCACTTGGCCCAAATTTTACCAGCCAACAGTACTGCTTCTTCTCGGGGAACGTTACATTTGTGCTCGAGGTGCTGTGCCAACTCTTCCACCGTTAGTGGTTTCGCCCATCCTGTGAAGCGGCGCTTGTGCTCCTTGATCGTTACTACCCACTTCAGCAGCTTGCCTGCAAGGTGGATAAACCACCCTGTGCGCTCGGGCTTCCATGAGGGCCTGGAAAGATGCTCCAACAGCATCCCATGGATCGCGGCCTGCGATAGCTGATACTGACGGGCGTAAACGCCATTCAATCCACGAGTTGCCGTGACGCAGACGTGCGAGGTACAGAAGAGATTCGACTTTTTGAATAATGCAACGTTCCGGTCCCACCAACCCTCCATCGGCTGTTGGTTCTCCATCCCAGTGATAACGAACGCTACAGGAACTTGGTTCTGGCAAAGAATATCGCGGAACAGATGGTAGTTATTTTGGGTGACGCCGGTGATCCTGCCTCGTATGCAGAAGATGAGAAGGCGGATGCCACCCGTGCGCTGGAGTTGAGTGATCAGTGTGTTGGCTTTTTCGATGGCTGTGAGATAGTCGTTTTTGCCCAGGCTGGGTTCGTTTAATCCGACCGTGTCAAACAGACGGATGTGGTGGCGTCCCTGGTTGTTGCTGAGAACGACATCGTACGAGGTGGATTCCAACGTGCAGCCACTTGCACTGGAAGATACGTCGGCAAGCTGCTCCCCAGCGATGAGATTGACGACGGAGCTTTTCCCAACCCCTGTCTCGCCAACGATAAGGATGTTGGGAGTGCAAGCGCGCTGCATTTGATAATTCGGGGGAATTTCTGAGGTCAGCATTTCATGTGATATCTGGAAATCTAATTCACTTTGGAAGGAAAGCCAGGCTCAGAGAATGCGACGCTTACTGCTATGCTTGTGGGGGAGGCGCAATGATCCGAGATGGGTGTTGGACATGGGGAAATCAGCCTTCCCGCTGCATTTATAGAAAACGATGATTCCTACGCCGCCGCTTAGATCAAGCTACCGAGGCGAATGCTGGCCTGTAGAAGGCTAGAAGCCCCGCGCTCCGCTCGGTGAACGTTATGGGCCGTTAGGTTCACCAGAGTTTGATCATTGTTTTCTTTCCCGCTGTTGGCGGAAACATTGCGATTCTAGCGCTAGCAGTCGGGAGCTGATGCAGATATGGACTACCATGAACGGTTGGTCCCAAGTATACCAAGCGCCCATGTATGTCCGTTTTCTTCCTGTGCACGAAAGCGCTCGTTGATCGAACTGAAGGAATATAGCCAACCATAACGTCAGCGGCGCCTTCTGGAACACGCCCATGGGCCACTTAAGGACCCATGCTGCAACGTACCCATAGCCTCACCGCGGGGTCCGGTTCTGAACAGCTCCGAGCTAGCGCACAACGCATGCAGAACATGTTGATGAGTGATGCCGAGGCAGTGGTTTGACTTCCTCTGTGCGCTCCGCTGTATGAATGGCACGCCGTTTCCGTACACAAGAAGTCCTTTGCGACAGTGGAGCCTGCCAGCGTGTTGTTAGTGCGGCTGTGGACACCGAGAAGTTGTCCGTGCTATAAGCGGTCAGTCTTGAGGTCAACGCATCCAAGGGTACTGTGCACGTACCCCCTGAACCGACGACGTCCCAGACGATGGTGCTCAGAAGGGTGTGGTGCCTCGCTCCCGTGTGTTCAGAGACGTCCTCTAACACGTATTTGGCAGCCAACGCTTCTGGGTTCGAAAAGGCCTCAGGCAAAATCCAAACAGGTCAGTCTGCAGTTGATGGAAGCGACTGACAACTGAACGACGACAGATCAAGAATGTCGTCATCTTTGGCGAAACAGGCGTGGGCAAGAGCTCCCTCATCAACTTGATCGCTGGTACGAAGGTGTCCGAAACATCCAGCAGTGCCGTCGGATGCACGCTCGATTACAAGCGTTACTCGCTGCAGCTCGAAGACCAGGATTTCGCTATATGGGACACCGCAGGGTTAGACGAGGGCTCTGAAGGAACCGTACCCGCTGAGAAAGCGGAGGCGTATCTCAAACACCTCCTTCGCGACCTAGCCAAGGCAAGCAGCGTCGACCTACTCATCTACTGCGTGCGTGGAACACGAGTCCGATCCGCGTTGCTCGCGAATTACCACCTCTTCTACTCCGCAATTTGCAGGAAGAAAGTCCCCATCGCTATCGTCATCACAGGACTCGAGAATCAAGAGGGAAGCATGGATACGTGGTGGCTGCAAAACGAAGAACAGTTCTCGGCGCTGCAGATGCATTTCGACAACTATGCTTGCGTGACGACCCTCGAGTCGCCCATGGAGAACCCCACTTTGACACAAAGACGCAGGATATCAAGAACGGCGTTGATCAGGATGATCACGACCACCTGCCGCACCGAGCGATGGATGCCAGCTGAACGCAACTGGATTGAAACAGCATTTTCCGACATCCGTACCATACTGTCTCCGAGGAACGGACCTGGTGTTCGCATAGCCAATGTCATCATGTGCGATGTATCCAGACACGAGGCTCCCCGCCCACCCCCCATAAAACGCTCTGTCACCTCCCACAACCCTCTCGCCCTCGTCCTTTCTCTCACCCGTCCATCATCCGCCCCGGATGAGAGATCACGAAACAAACTTCCATTTGACGTCGCTACGAAATGCACTCCAGAGCGTCTATTTCGCGTCTACCAAGTCCCACGGAAGCCGACACCATCCGGGGGTAAGGGAAAGGAGTCGAAGGACGCGGTCGTCAAACGCGGGGCTGATCTGCTTATTTTCTGCGTGAGGAAAGAGGGCGGGGAGTGTAAAGACGTCAAATCGCAATGGGAGCATTTCAATCTCACCTACGGTGGTGATCTTTCCCCACAGATTGTTGTCATCATCGGAGCGACGGATCAACAGTCCGCGGAGGAATGGTGGATCGATGAGATGGGTGGTGCCACGACGAAGCCTGGCAACCCTTCCATCACCTATTGGCCCACGAACAAGTCAGTCGCCGAATCTGAAGTGGTAAAGAGACGACTGCGAAACCTTGTCAATACCTGTTGTATTGACTGCAGTAAAGCAAACTTTGCAGGAAACAAGCAGATCTTCAGGCACAACACTTCGCCCGGTTTCATGAACCCAGCAACTCCGTGGATGAGGTTGTGGATGAGACACAACAAGGTGGAGCAATTAGCCACTGACCAGGATATCCTTACGCAATGGGGCATATGGGAGCATGTCCCAGTTGGAAGACACATGACCACCAGGTCGGATGTGATATCGATATCTCGTACCCTTGTTGCTAAGGATGATAAAGAGCAGAACCTTTTCTGATCGTCACGTATGTCATCATGAACTTGCACGTTGTATTCTAGCGGTAATTGGTAGTAGGATTGTATATGATAGTTTTGAACACTACGGCACGGCAGAGTTGGTATAGGACCATTGTTAGCTTGGTTAGCACATAGGGTTTGTCCATGCACCCATCACCGACGGATCAAAGCCAGCTCCCCAACATCTGTTCTAACAAGGGTACATGCCACCCGCTCGAAACACTACCGCTCCGGAGAAGTAACTGGCACCTCACCTTGGCAGCTCCGACCAACATTAGCGACACTACTTCAAAAAGATACAGACCAGACACATTTGTCATCACCCCTCCACTCCCATTCCTCTTCGAATGCTGCACGGCTGGTGTCGACGCCTTCTTCGTGCGCTTTCACTTCCATCCAGCCGAGAGCGCTCTGAGCCGTCAAGCGCTTCGATGGATCCGGATCCCACAGGTTCTCGACAAAGCTCCACATGTCAGGAGAGATTTTACCTTTTGGAAAGTCTGGTCGTTTGTGAGATAGCACATTGGCAGGAACACACGCAGGGGGGAGCTGATGGAAGGGGTGATTACCCGTGTAAGCCTATATATACATGAATATGACCAGGCGTTGTTCGAACGGAGAGCCATATGCGTACCGCGTAGATGGTACACCCTAGTGCATACATGTCGCACGCTCGTTTGTTCATCCTGCGTTTTGCTTCCTTACTGTTCGCTTCAAAGATTTCTGGGGCCATGTAGTACCATGTG
>JBBPKT010000099.1:0-41054 GCA_038089395.1 Pulveroboletus frians
AGTCTCTAAGACTCTTTTCTGAACCATCCTTGGCCTTGTTGCTTGCAACAAGATCAATCCAACTTTTTCCGCCCGTTCTGAAATTACAGGACACTCCCAGAGTTGTGACAAGGGTGCACCACATACAGTGAAGCCAAGTCCTGCTCGAACTCTGGAGTTCCAGAGTTACCTCCTAGAGACCTCAGTTCTAACAGGTGTGGGGCAAGCTGGCAGTGGTGAGGGTGGCGTTGGGTGGATGGTAGGGACTTGGTTCGTCATAGATAGTATCTCTTTCTCGCAATTGTATCCATCCTGATTGTGAATCCATGTCCGCATCCATGTCATGTCCATGTCCGAGCCAGTACCATCCCTAAGCAACGAAAAGGGAGTGATGAGTCCAGGATAAGATAAGATAAAGAGATAAGATTGTGCAGAGTACTACCTGACTTGTTTTCATTGACCACTTTCACTTCTACCCCTGCATGGACAAACCTGGGTACTGGATATGACCAGATTCTAACAAAATGTCAAGATGTGCGCATGGTCTCTATGCATGCAAGAAAACAAATATCTAAATAAGTTTAGTGGGAGACCAAGAAGGAGACAGATACAGATACGGATATGTTTTTATAATTTGTGTTTTTCGTATGTTTTCTATTTGTATTTGTTAGACAGACAATGGAAGCAAGAAAGGGGAACATATGATATCTATTGTATGATTGTCTGTTTTTGTTGATTCAGCGACAATTGTTCAGATATGAGAGCACTGGATGAAACCCAGGGTAAAATGTATACGCAGTGGTGTGATGATGAAATAAAAGAAAAATGAGTCTGAGTCTGAGTCTGAGTCTGACTATTCTTCTTCCTTGTCACTGCCTTGCTCCAAATCTTCTTCGGCCAGGTATTCATTGAGGTTGTTGTTGTCGAGTCCAGTTAGATCTGTTACCAGGACGGAAATCTTGCTTTGCAGGTGATATGGCAATAGCCAGAAGGCTGCATACCTGAGCTTCGACATGGATCCTTCCAACTCAGCCAGAAGGTACGACCCTCTAGCAGTCTGGTGAAGGACCACCATCAGACCAAGGTACCGTGGCTTCATCTTCCAGTTCAGCTCCTTCTCAACCCATGTGTTGCAGACCAAGATGAGATTGCCTGGATGGAACAATTGTTCCCAGATCCAGTTCTTGAACTGTGCCTCAAACTGCTTGACAGACACATACCGGGCAGCGATGACATAGTCACAGATAAGATCTATGTCGTCCTGACACTTCTGGAGCTGGCGAGCTTGCCAGGCGATCAGGACAGACATGGGGATAAGGTCAGCATCCAGCACGGGCAAGAGGAACATCACCTCTGCAAGATCAAAAGGGAATAAAGGCTCGATGCCATGTACCATAAAATAGGGCGAGAGCCCTGTCGACTTCATGATAGTGATGCGTTCTGCCCAAAACACCGAGTGGGTGGTGGCTGGCCAATGCACCGAGTGGGTGGTGGCTGGCCAATGCACCTCCCCTCCCTGGGAACTTTTGACAATGGCCTCCTGGACATTGTAATGATGCCATTCAACCATCCTGTTCACCTGGGAGTTGTAAGGGGAGATCCAGATGTGGTTAATGCCATACCAGGTGGACAGGAACTCAACTGCCTGTATGAAAGCCAGACTGTTGTCAGTAACGAGCTTGGAGATTGCTCTCTAATGACAAAGAATATCTTCAAAAATAAATGAGGCAATGGCAGCCATGTTCTTGGATTGCAACATCCGCCACTCCAGATATGCAGTCAGGGCACACTGGGCCTGGACAATGAACCAGTAGCCACCAGATTGGGGCATGACCATCATGTCAATATGGACCTTGTGAAACAGGCCACTGATGACGGGTGTCAGAACCGTCAATTCTCTCTTTGTCCTTTCTCTTATCTTATCTTATCACATCACATGATCCCTCCTTATCACGAACATTCCAGAACATTCCATCTATGACATCATCACTTATACAATCATTCCATCGCATTCTATGAAGTTCCATTACCACAACATGTACAAACAGTAGTTAGGTATATAAGTAGTGTACTCGCCTGTACTTTTCCTTATGCTTGGAATTCTCATTCTTTGAGTTGCATTCCCTCTTAGAGTGTGGCCTGATATAATTCCAAGCGTAATTCCTCATCGTCGACGACAGCGAGCGCAGTCCCACCTCGCCTAGTCATATCACTTCACCTTATCACTTGCCTTTACGTTGAGCTCTTTGCTCCGCACTGTACCACTTCCATATTTCACACCTATCCTCGTTTCTCTACCCCATTCCCATACCACCTGTCTCCGCCTTTAGGCATTGAGTTCCTTTGTACCTCCACAGAACAAGCGCGTGTGAGTTTCTATCTGCCGCAGAAGATTTGTTACAGGAGTCTTCACCGACTTTAAAAGAGTGTTTATTGGATTTATCCACGCATAGCTGCGTAAAAGCCACCTGGGTCCAGGGTTAAGGAACATAGAGCACGAGCACCACTTGACGGGCTCCTGCATACACGGTTAACAGTAGTCATACGGTCGTCCGCCGTTATAAATAAGGATAATGTTGCTGTTAGCCCATAGTGCACTAGGGCGCTGTTTCTGTGATTTGAGATAGCCAGGTTCACGGAATACCTGTGACGTCCGCCATCCACGCATGAAATGTGCCAACACCATTTGTTATCAAACATCTACCCTCTTACCGGAACCCACACCGGTCAAATCAAGTTGTTTAAAGAAGCTCCGAAGCCGAAGAAGCCCTGGAGTTTGAAGGACCATCATTTTCCCGCATTCAGTCACGCCCACCAGGAAGTTCTTCAGAAGGACCTAGCAGCGAGCAGACAAAGCGTATCTCCATCGTCACTCCCTCCTTCTCCAAACCAATGTTTAATGCGGAGTACCCCCCCGTAACCTACACATACAAGGATGAAAGTCTTTCCTTCACAGATCGATATGAGAGCTGGGCCCACCTCTACAAACAGGACCCGCTCCTACACCCAGTGTCGAAGGCACTGACTCCTCCTACCGTGCAGATGTTCTGTAGCAAGCGGTTACTTGCACAACCCTCCCAGAGCAAAGGGAAGAAAAAGGCTCCAGCGCCACAGCTGTCTGAATCTTCAGCTGGAGACAGCTCTGACTCCAAGCCAGTCCCGTGCCACCCTGCTCGCTCCCCTATCCATGTAACTCCCTGGGTAAACCTGCCCAAAACCCGAGGAAACCCATTGGGCAAGTCCATCGCCCCGAAACCTTTCGTATATAAGGGTGACAAATCCAAATACTGCGCATGGCAAACCACCATGCAAAACTACCTTCTGGGGTTCGACACGGAGCCCACTGACCACCAGAAGATCATCATCACCTTGGGCTTCATGGGAGGCGAAGACGCCAATCCCGCAAGGAGATTTGCCGACCTCTACTTCGAAGAGAAGATCGGCACACAAGACTGGGAAGAGTTTACGCTCGACCTAGACAAAAATTTCCAACCTGCAACGGCCCGGAGGGAGGCCTATGAGAAGCTTATGACTCTCAAGCAGGGAGGGGATTCAATTGAGGACTTCTTTGTCAGAATGTCCCAACTCATGGCGGAAGCAGGATGCCGCCACAACAATGAATTCAACAAACAGCTGGTCCGTGTCTGCCAGCAAGGAATAAGAGACGAAATCGTAACCTTCGCTGAGCAGGAGTCATCTGCTCTCTGCCTCAGCAAAGATATCAAGAAGTGGGAGAGGCACCTCTGCCGCACCAAGGCTGCCCTTGCCTCCCGAAAACTCAGAAGGTCCGGAGGGACTCAAAAACCTCAATTCATGCTGCGCTGGTCTAGGCCAGCAAATAAGGAAACACCCGCTGAGGCTCCCAAGCCTTCCGGCTTCATTGCTGCCAACCCGGCACCATTGAAAGAGGTTGGAACATTCGGTGGCCAGGGGAAACCCATGGACATCAACAAGGCCAGAGCGGAAGGGCTCTGTTTTAAGTATGGGAAGCCATGGCCGTGTGCCGACCACAAACCCAAACCTTGTCCGCCCCGAATGAGGTACATCGAATTCAAAGGGGCTAAGATATTCTACCAGAACGCGGAGGAACTGGCAGAATGTATGAAAATGGTGGAAAAGAATGAACAGGGTTTTGGAAAAGACGAGTAGATACAGGTCGCTCTATCTCGTCTGAAGTAGTTACCATTCCAGATAATAAATTTAATGTTTTATCCATTGAAACGTGTGATGAGACCAAACCTGAACCAAAATACACCATTCTGAAACGTGAGACACTGCTACGGATCAAACACAGTGATAAAAAGATATCTCTTCCCGAGCGAGGAACCCCTGGTGTGGCAGGGTACGATCTGTATGCAGCGGAAGAGTGTATCATGCCAAAACGAGGACAGGCTCTCATAAACACTAAGCTTTCTATGGCCGTTCCTGCAGGGCATTATGGCAGAATTGCACCCCGATCTGGTTTAGCTGTGAAGGCTTCTATAACCACCGGAGCTGGAGTGATAGACTCTGATTACAGAGAGGAGGTAAAAGTCCTCCTTGTCAACAATTCTGATAAGGACTTCTTGGTGAAAGTTGCTGAAAAAATAGCACAATTGATACTTGAGAAAATTTCAAACCCTCCGATCAAAGAGGTAAAAACTCTCGATGAAACAAAACGAGGTTCTCAAGGATTTGGTAGCGCGGATGCCAAATCAAAAAAGATCTGATCACACCGAAGAGCCCGATGGGAAAACACTGTTGATCCATGGTCGATCCGCTGGATAAACAAGCAAGCGGAAAAAGACATAGACATAGCCAGAAAACACCTCACATCATTCGTCCATGAAACCCGACAAATGGAAGTTGACACCCAGCTCGTCACAGACCTACAGGAAATGTCTATGGAGGACACTACGTGGGTATTTAGAGATCTCCAAAAGAAGCCCAAGTTCAAAAAGGCTTCTGAAAGGAGAAGACAACGAAACTCTCTCGAAGTACCTGCGGAGATATCCACGGACAGCAGTCATAAGTTCAAGGTAAAGGCCCTTATTGATTCTGGATGCACCGGCTTGTCCATAGATGCCAAGTGTGTCAAGGCCAATGCCCTCAACACATATCCGCTCCCAAGACCCATAAAAGTCTACAATGCCGATGGTTCCCACAATGCAGGAGGCGAAATTAAGGAGTTTGTCATAGTCGAGATGAAAATACTCGATCACTCTGAAAAGATCGCACTAGCTGTTACAAATCTAGGGCCAAACTCCATCTTCCTGGGACACGATTGGCTAAAGACACACAACCCCTCGATTGACTGGCCCACAGGCCGGATTGAGTTCCGATGCAAGAATGACAATCTCCCCGGACTCATCGACAAGGAAGATGACAAGGAAGAGTTTTGATTCTCCCAAGGAGATTGACTTTTCAAAATTGACATGGAGGCATATCGGAACACGTCCACTGAGATTGCTGCCAAAGAGTTCACTCAGAAAAAGAAGAAAACATTCAAGGAAGCAGCTCCCGAGTACATACATGACTTTGCCGACATTTTCGCCAAAGAGTCATTCGATGAGCTCCCCCCTTGAAGACCCTGGGACCACGTGATTGAACTCCTCCCCAGAGATCACACCATCGATTGCAAAACCTACCCACTCAGTCCTGGAGAACAAACTGAGTTGGACGCCTTCCTAGAGGAAAATCTCAAATCCGGACGCATCCGTCCCTCTAAATCCCCATTCACATCCGCATTCTTCTTCATTAAAAAGAAAGATGGAAGACTCCGCCCTGTACAGGATTACCGAAAGCTAAACGGGGTCACCATCCAAAACTGATATCCCCTCCCACTAATCAACGAACTGGTGGACAAGCTCAAGTCCACCAAGTACTACACCAAGTTCGATGTATGATGGGGGTACAATAACGTGAGGATGAAAGAAGGAGACGAATGGAAAGCAGCATTCCAAACAAACCGAGGGCTATTCGAACCCCTAGTAATGTTCTTCGGACTCACCAACTCACCGGCAACATTCCAGACCATGATGAACTCTCTGTTCAAAGAACTAATTGACAGAGGAGTCGTTGTCGTGTACATAGACAACATCATGATCTTCACCAGCGATCTCGAAGAACACCGAAAGGTGGTGAGAGAGGTCCTCGAGATACTCTGAAAAGAACACCTGTATCTGCATCATGATAAGTGTGACTTCGAAGTCCAGGAAACCGAGTTCCTCGGAATCATAGTGTCACAGAACAAAGTCAAAATGGAACCCAAGAAAGTTCAAGCCATCCTTGATTGGCCAGTACCCACCAGCCAAAAACAGCTGCGAGGATTCTTGGGGTTCCTCAACTTCTATCGGAGGTTCGTAAAGGATTTCGCCAAAAAGGTGAGACCCCTAAACGCACTCACCTCGGAAAAGAACGAGTTCAAGTGGACGGACAAGTGCCAACGGGCAATGGACCAACTAAAAGACACCATATCCTCCGCCCCAGCACTCGCCATGCTGACGGACACGGATCCCTTCCGAGTAGAAACCGACGGGTCAGGAATCGGAGTAGGCACCATGTTGTCCCAGTGCCAAAACGGGATATGGCATCCCATCACTTTCATCTCCAAATCCCTTAACGACACCGAAAGAAATTACCACGCCGCGGATCTAGAGATGCTCGCCATCATCTACGCACTCCAAGAATGGCATCAATACCTCCTTAGCGCTCTCCACCCCTTCGAGGTCCTAACCGATCACAAAAACCTCAAATTCTATAAAAAACCCGTCGACCTCTCCCGCTGTCAAGCCAGATGGCAACAAATCATCCAGGATTATGATTTCACCTTTATTCATCGTCCTGGGAAGACAAACCCAGCAGATCCTCTGTCCCGGAGGCCAGACTTTGAAAAGGGGGTGGAACTCGACAACTCCCAATAAATCTTACTCTCTCCTAAATACTTCCCGAAATCTGAAGCCGTGGGTGAGTCATCGCTGGCCGAGGAACACGTCTGCACTATCTAAATTGAGACCATAATGTCTAAAATCACCAGAAACCAACACAAGGCTGAAAGATTCGCCAAAGATGGTATCCAAAACAAGAAGTCTCACTGGAAAAAGAAAGATGGGATCATACACTGGAAGGAGTTACTCTATGTCCCACAAGTACCCGAGCTACAAGAGGAGATCATTGTCCAAAATCATGATCACCTGATGGCAGGACATCCAGGTGCAAAATGAACATGCGACCTCATCCTGACCAAATACTATTGGCCAATGCTTCGAAAGGACGTAGAACAATACGTAAAAGGATGCGACCAATGCCAAAAAGTTAAAACCACCCATCAAGCAGGGAAGACCCCACTTCACCCTCACGAAACCCCAGACTACCCATGGGAAATCATTTTGCTTGATATCATCGGCCCGCTACCTGAGTCACAAGGTCATGACGCAATACTTGTCATAGTAGATAGGTTCTCCAAAATGATAAGACTATTTCCAATTTCCTCTTCAATTACCGCAAAAGGAGTAGCTACCATATTTAGAGACCACATATTTAAACTTCACAGCACCCCCCGGAAAGTGATCTCTGATCGCAGACCACAATTTGTGTCCAACTTCATGAAGGACCTATATACACTGCTTAGAATCGAAGGAAATCCCTCCATGGCCTATTACCCTCAAACCGACGGCCAAATGGAAAGAAAGAATTCCGAAGTGGAGTTATACCTTCAACTTTACGTCAACCACAAGCAGAACGATTGGGCAGAATGGCTAGCCCTTGCCGAATTTGCGCATAACCAGAAAACCACCAGCGCAACCGGCACATCGCCATTCCTACTGAACTTCAGACATCAGCCCACTATATCCAAAGACAGTCGAACCCAAGTCCGAAATGAAGATGCCGCACAATTCATGACCAAAATGAGAGAGTCACGCAAACAGGCAAAGATGGCATTAGAAAAGGCGTCAGCCGAGATGAAAAAGTATTACGATCGGAAAACCCAAGAGATCCGCAAATATCAACCTGGAGATCTCATACTCGTAGACGCAGCCCATATCCGAACAGATCATCCAACCAAAACACTCAATGATAAGAAATACAGACTGTTCAAAGTTCTAAAGAAAGTCGGTCCGGCTGCTTATGAACTCGCCTTACCAAAAACCTGGCAAACAATCCACCTGGTCTTCCACGAATACCATCTCTGGCCTTATGAAACCGGCTCATTCCCATCGCAAAAGAAACCACCTCCTCCCAATCCGGTCATCGTCCAACAAAAACCAGAATATGAGATGGAAGAAATAGTTGACTCTTGAAAGAAACGTGGGAAAACAGAATACCTCGTATAATGGAAAGGTTACCCAAAAGAAGACAGAACTTGGGAACCTAAGACACACATCACCAATGCCCCCAAAGTAGTCGAGAAATTCCACTCCGACAACCCCTTGGCTGTATGAGCCATCTGCGATGAAACTTGTGACCAAGATTGTTGCAATTCCCCCTTCACTCCTTTCTTCGAGTGACAAAGCATCCGCGACTTCGCCGAATCCGTAAACCGCCTCCCTCAACACCTCTTTGACTTTGCCCCTCTCACCGATCCAGAGTATCAGCCTTGAAAAGGGGGTAATGTCAGAACCATCAATTCTCTCTTCGTCCTTTCTCTTATCTTATCTTATCACATCACGTGATCCCTCCTTATCATGAACATTCCAGAACATTCCATCTATGACATCATCGCTTATATAATCATTCCATCGCATTCTATGAAGTTCCATTACCACAACATGTACAAACAGTAGTTAGGTATATAAGTAGTGTACTCGCCTGTACTTTTCCTTACGCTTGGAATTCTCATTCTTTGAGTTGCATTCTCTCTTAGAGTGTGGCCTGATAACAGGTATGGTAGGTGGATGTGAAGCTTTTGCATTTGCCGGACTTGACACTTGTGACAGGTATGGATATACCACTTGATGTCATCGATGAGGAAGGGCCACCAAAAGTGAAGTAAGAGGCGAGACCGGACAGAAAAGATGCCTTTGTGACCCAGGTCGTTATGGGCTTCACAGATGAGGCCATAACGGTGCTCAAGGGGGACTACAGGCTGGTGGTGGCTGTGTGGTTTGCGACGGTAGAGTGATCCATTGAGGATGAAGAAGCGGGTGGCGGCATTGAGGATGAAGAAGCGGGTGGCAGCATTGACGAAAGACGTGAATTCAACATTGCTGAGGTCAGCAGGGTGGATGTGAGTGTCAAGGAATTCTCAGATCCGGTCAATCCAAGCATCCTTCACCACAGCTTTCACTGAATGAGGGAGCTCCGGATCATCGACAACCAGACCCGGATGGGCAGTGGTGAAGATGGATAAGGGGGGTGGAGATGGGTCAAGACAGGAGAAGGATCTAAAATGGTAAGGAGGAGATGACAATGAAGTACGATCATTCAACAAGAAAATGGAAAATGAATACACGTCATCTAACCAATCCTCAAAATTATCGTCCTCAAGGGGATCATCATCAGACATGGGGCGACAGGAAAGACCATCCACACCGGAGTGACAGGTGGCCAGGATATAAATGAGATGGAAAGTGAATAAAAGAATACCTGTGATCCACTGGTTGATGGTTACATTGGGCTGGAGGTCGGGGTTATTTATCATCCCCTTGATGTACTTAGTGTCCATCTCCATGGTGAAATTGAATAGTCTGAAAATGAAAATATGAACCGTGCGCAACGCACGGAACAAACTGTATAACTCGAGTTTGGCCTGAGAGTAACGACTCTCAACCTCCATCAAGCTAATAGAACCAAACCTATTTGGGTAACGTTTGCCATCCTCCCCCATCTGAGAGAGAATGTATCTGACCATGATCACAGATGTGTCAATGGCGAGGATAACATCATGTCCAGACTTGTAGTCGAGACAGCAAAGTGTGGGTGAGTTGCAAATGGTGTCCTTGAGACACTGCATTGCAGATTGTTGGGGCTCCCCCCATTCAAATGGAACACCCTTCCAGGTCAGATTGACCAATGAACAAGCAATTGAAGCAAAATCACAGATAAAAATACAAACCACCCACAGACACCTAAGAATCCGTGGACATGGGTGAGATTCTGGCAAGCTGGCCAGTTATGGATCTTCTGAACCTTGGCTTCATGAGGGATCCAGCTGTTAGATGTGCACTTGTGACCAATGATGGTGGCATCCAGTGCAGCAAGGATGAACTTCTTGGCAGATATGGTAGCACCGACATTCTGGAGGCACTGTAGGATACAGTGAACAACCTGTAAATGCTCCCAGATGAATCGGCGGATGCCCAGATTCTCTGGGATAGTCTCGTAGGTACTGTCTGGATGCTGATACCAGGTGGTGACTGATTTGACCAGAAGGTCATTGATGAACGGGTAAGTGTACCTTGGGATCTTGTCCTGTAGGATGAACGACATGTCAGCCTGATAAATCTGTACTGTGTTCGTGTATCCCATAGGGACAGTGGTCAGCCTATGTGGGCCCATTGGGCTGTTGAATGTGGTGAGGTCATGTGAGTCTGGATGAAGTGGACGCTGGTCATATCCGGCAAAGAGATCCATCATGCCATAGATGGCAAAGCCAGCAAACAACTTGGCAAAGTGCTCAATGAAGGGTGGGGTCAATGAGTTGCAGATGGTGATGGCATTGAGGGGCTGAAGATTGTGGATGAGGCAGAGGGATTTGCTGTCCTGCTTGAGGATGCAGAACCAGCAGGATCAGTATGAGGCAGTGGAGGGTTCGTAAACACCAGATGTGATCCGGTCCTTGATGATCTGAATTGTGTCCGCCCACATCGAGGGGGGAACAGGAATGTTGCATAGCACCCATGGCATATAGGGCACAGTTGGAATCTTGATGGGCAGGAAGTATTTTTCATTGAGGTGCCCCCTTTCAGTAGGCACCCAGGTGAAGGCAGATTCATGCTTGCGAACAAGCCAGTGGACAAGTTTGACTTCTTCTGGCAAAAGCCAGTTGGTGGGGTCAAGATCTAGAGCATTAGTGTGCTCCTGAGTAAAATGGACACTGGGTGTAAAGTCCAGCGGAAAAACGGTAATGGGGCCAATCCGGCAAGCAGATTGGCCAGAAGAGAGTGGGTGATATGAAACTCCTCATCAATGGGAGCCATAACAGTGTGCACCTTCTTGGATACAGGTTTGTAAACCAAGGAGTGTGAAAAAATATCATATGAATAAATAGAAGTAATCACTCAAAGGGCGTCTGGTGTGAGAACAGATTGAGTGGAGGATAAAAACGCATAGTCTGGAGAAGGTGGTAACAGACCAACAGAAAGAGGCAGTAATCATAGATAAGGAGAATAAAAATATGAATAAACAGCAGGCGGAACAGACAATGATGGACGAGAAGAAGACAATGAAATAAAAATACCATGTTCTCCCTGGGCAGATTCCGGATCATCGAAAACTAAAAATCCGCTTTCGGGGTGGATTGATGGATGTTGCATCACTTGTTCTCATGGCAGCGGGGGCAGCCCTCTGACCAGGCCTGGGTCGGTAATGTATACTGCTTCCCTGTATTGGGGTCATGAAGAGTCATGGTCTGTGAGCCATCTGGGTAATCATCAGTAGTCGCACCTATGAGACAATGGAAAGGTTGCCCCAGCAGGAGGTCAAAGTTAGCGCGGGCCAACACTTGGACCTGTAGCATAACCTCTCCCGCTCTGAAATCCAAGGCGAGGTTCTTGAGAATGCTGATAGTGGTGTTGATACTAGTGTTGGCTGAGGACATGCATATGGTATGGTCGGACCAGACCGGAAGGCCCAATCCTTCCCATACCCACTTCGGCATGGTGACAATCTCAGATCCAGAGTCGAGAACACCAAGGATGGTGCATCCAGAACAGGCGATCCAGGCCTCGATGGCATGGAGAGAAACATTGTGATGGGCGATGATCAGACCATCCTCATTGTAGAGGACCCGATCACCATATTTGCAGGCAACAGAAGCTGGGTCAAGACCAGCGAGCTTGTTAACTTGTACAACATTGGTGGAAGTGAAGGGTGCGACCTGTTTTACCATGGTGAGGCCGCGAAATTGTTTACAAAATTTGGAGGACACTGTGAAAAGGTCCTTGACTGGGACCAGGACAGACATATCCATCACCTGGTCCAAGACTCACTTGGTGGCAGAGTCATTATCGAGGGGGCAGGAATACTTGAACTGTGGGCCAGAGGAGGAGGGAAAAGATGTGTTAGCATTTGGAGCGCAAAATGGAACATTACTGGTCAAGCCAGATGAAAACTTGCCGGGTCCAGTTGGACCCATGATAGCTGGAATGGATGATGACAATGGGGTGACAGGGCCCCCAGAAGGCTTGTGCTGCTCCAGATGCGATGATGAAGTGTTTGGGACTAGGGTAGGAGCACAGACAGCAGACGATGATGATGATTGTTGTTGTTAGAGCTCTGGTGAAAGAAGCTCCTCTGAGATGGATGCAGAACAGGGGGCCAGATACTTGCAAGGCGGGACTTGTACTCCATCAAACCAGACACACTTGCCCTTGTCTTTCACAGCCTTGTCAGCCTGGAAATTGGCCCAGGCCTGTGCAATATACAGCTGGAAGTCAGGACAATCTGCCTCTGGCTCAGACTCATCGTCTGAGGTATAGATGGTGGTGGCAAGGAAAGTGGACAGATCAATATCAAGGATGGATGGGGTGTCTGGGAACATGGCTGACAAAATGTTAGTGGAAACCTGAGAAGACAGAGCCGGATTGGTAGAAGGACCAGCTTGGCCTGAGATGAGAGTATGGTCGATGGCCTCTTTGAGGCATCGACAACCAGGAATACGGGGGATACCCATGCCATCAGGCATATACAGACAGCCATCATGGCCATGGATGATCTTGCCTGTCTGAAGATATTTGATACAAACCAGGCAAGTACAGATATAGTGATCCGGGCCTGCACAAAACTTGCAAAATATGGCAGATCAATTGTTGATATTAGACTCTGCCTTGAATGGTGGGGCCGGAGTGAAGGCTGGTGTGGTTGCAGTTGCGGTTGGTGCGGTACACTGGCTGCTGGTATCGGGGTTGCTGATATTGAGGCTGTTGGTACTGGGGCTGCTGATATGGAGTGGGCAGGTTCGTGGCTGTGACAGGGTTGTGGTGAGTGGCACTAGATAGCAGAAACTGGGCAGCCATGGTGGTGTCATCCATCAGGTACACCATATCTGGGTGGATATCTGACTTGACAATCGAAAGGCAGTGATGAACATGATCCTGAAGGGTGGCAGAGAGACCATCAAGGAACATCCTGTTCCTGTCCCTCTCCGAGATCCTGTCATTAGCAATCAACGAGGCAGCAAGCTTCTGAAAGCCCCTGCAATACTCTCCTAGCTCGTCCTGGCTGCGCATGGTCTTCTTATTCCAGTCCTCTATGAAATACTGAATGTCAGCCAGGCAGTACCGGTTGGTACCTTCACAACTGGGATATAACTTTTTGACAGCAACAACAAATGTGTCCCAGTTGGTCAGAACAGCGGATGCCTCGGGAAATGTCTCCTGTTACAATTTACCGTTTCTTCTTTCTTTTCTCTCACCGGACTTATCCCTCCTTGCTTAGTTCTCCTTATGCTAAGCTCGTAGTTCTTCCCACCACATGCCCAGTTTTTCTCTTCCCTTCTAGAATGTTCCTTGCTTATCAACCAAGGTGCTTTTGCTATTGGTTCACTGACTCAACGCTCAGTCAGCCATCTGTTCTTTCATATTCTTTCTGTTTCTATACGATTACTCAGCAACCCCTCGTTCTCATATATAAACCCCAAATCGTCTTCCTGTACCTCAGTTTAGACCTACTTGGTATATACATCCTAAACTCCCTCTTCGTGTGTCTCCGCTCTACACTTGAGTTAGGGCTTTGCCTCTCCCTGCATCCCATCCCGATTACAAGGGATTGTCCTTGGTCCACCTGCTTCACCGGGAAGTCTACCGTCTGGTATCACCAGGACGAACCCTTGACCTTACCACCTGCAAGGTACCCCCCTTGTCTCTGTCTTTTAGGACCTTCGCCAAGTCCACGCTCGACCCCTTTGGGATCAAGCATAACATCTCCCAAAGCTCTGCCTCGTTGAAATCAGTGTACCAGATAGCTGCTTTGACCATACCAGCTGGATCAAGGGCATACTGGACACCCATCTCCGCAATTTCTGCGAGGTACCTGGGGAGCTGGGATGGGGCCTCATCAAACTTGGGTGCATTTGGGGTGCCGCAAAGGGGCATGTGGTTTCCTTGGTTTGCCATTGGTGGTTGGATGGTGGGGGCTTGAATCAGTAAATTGATAATGAGGGTGGATGTGGTGATTGCTGAGGTGGGCAGATTGATTGCTAGGGTGGACGGACTTGGCAGATAAGATGGTGGGTTGATAGATAGGTCCAAAAGTGACCCAAGAGATGGTGAAAATGAGGATGAACTCGACAAATCTGAGAGTGATCGATGCTCCTGCAATGTGGGGGTTGGAATGAAATTTGATGCTGATCTCAATGAATCGAGCAGCATTAAGGGTGAGAGCAGTGAGGGTGGACGTGCAGGTTCCTCGTGCAAGTGAGAAATTCTTTGATAAGGCATGGAGTGGGCAAAACCACCAGGGATGAAGGGTGAATCTGTAGATGAGGGATCTATCAAGTAAGAAGTTCCGGTTCCGGACATGTTGTGGCGTACTCGTTCCAGGGTCACTGGAATAAACAGATCTGAAGATCTGCTCAGATTAAGTCCACAGAATTTGATGAGTAGGGCTTCAAGCTCTTGTTGCTGAGATGTTGGTTACAGCGTCCTTCTCAAAAACCCTGTAGAACCCCTCATGGTGGGCTTCAGTTGAAAGATAGATAGGTGGTGTAGTGTGTAGTAGGTAGGGGTTGAGTTTCCTTGTCCCAAGGGGTTCTGTAGAGGGTTAGTACCAGGGACAGATGATTACAACCAACCTCAGTGCACAAGAGTGAGACAAGATGGTTCCAGACAATGTTCCGGATGATGTTCCAGGAAGGAGACTAACAATCCAGCCAATAGTGAGAACTGGGTGCACATGAATGTGGTCATGGATAGGACCGGATCGAGTGCAATAGGAGTCGATGACACGAGAACCTGACGAAGACAAAGGGAAATGATGAAGACGAGGGAAGAATGACAATGACAAAAATGAAACAGACGATGATAGGTGAAATTGACAATGATGTGAGAAAAACCCAACCAAGGATGAGAGTCAGATATGAACAAGGGGTCAAGGATGAGGACCCAGATACTGACGATGACAAAGAAAAATGGTGTCAAGGATGATCTCGACAACGAGCAGAGGGACTTCCGACAATAGAGAGATGACCAGTGGGTGCAAAACTGATGAGATTCAAGATCTCGATACAACACATTTATAGTCTGGGCATTTCCCTGGACTTGGTATCTATGACAACAATTGAGGCCCTATGAAGGGATGCTCGAATCTAAGTAGCAAGATGGCAAGAAAAACAAAATATCGTAGTAGAAAGTTAAACAAGAGATAGAATGGACGAGTGATAGATATAAATACATGATCCGGTAGACAGAACTGGACCAGATGAAATGGATACATAAGAACCTGGGACTGGATGAACGAATCAGATAAACAGATGAACAAGAAACAAAGTGGACTAACCTTGAAATGGTATGGACAGACTTGGGACACAACTAGGACGCTTGATGGACATATGGACAAGCTGAAAAGTAGGATCTACAACCATAGAAGGCCGCAGGCTCCTACAGCACCACATACTATATCAAGAGGCTGTTGGTTTGCTTATGTATGCCACCCTAGGTATGCGACCAGACATCACCTACACTGTCGTGCAGGTATCCTGTTTCTCATTAGACTACAGTCAGTTGCATTGGGACACAGTAAAATGTGTCTACCACTACTTATCTGGTATGAAGGGACTTAAACTAACATATGGAGGGGGAGTACAGCCACTTATCGGGTATACCAACACAGATGGCAGTGTGATCGAGAATCAGCGCACCGTCTCAGGTTACACCTTCTTAATAGATGGAGGGGCCATTTCATGGAGTTCAAAGCAACAAGAGATTGTATCGCTCTCTACCACCAAGAGTGAGTACATTGGTGTAACCCACGCTATGAAGAAAGCACTTTGGCTGTGTTCTCTTATCACTGACACATTCACCCTGCTCACTGATCCAACTACTCTCTTCTCAGACAACCAGTCAGCCATCATGCTCATGAAGGATCACCAGTATCATGCATGTACCAAGCACATTGATGTGCACTTTCATTTTATTTGCTAGGTTATCGATGACAGGAAGATCCGACTCATCTTCTGTCCCATGGGTGACATGGTTGCTGATGTCTTCACCAAAGTGCTCCTGTCACCCAAGGTCAAACACCTCACCACTGAACTTGGACTCTGCACCAGTTGAGGGGGAGTGTTAGAATAGGCAACCGCACATGCAGCCACCCATCAGACTTGGTTGCGATAATCCATACCCTTTGTACAGTACCCATTTATATTTTTTCCTTTCATATCCTTTGTCTTCCTTTCTTCTCTTTTTTCATGTCTTTGTGACCTCATGGTGGCACAAGCAGTATATAGTCTCTATGATAGCAAACTCAAACCTCAGTCCATTTGCCCTCGCAACGACTGAGGTAAGCCCAACATATGATACTACATCACTTTTACACTTATGATGTACTATATCTCTATTCTTCACAGGTAATATAGTGAGTCATTTGCCCTCATAACAACTGAGCTCTATTCTTTGCAGTCCTAAATCCCTCATGGCATCGCTCATAGCCTTTTAAAGGCCTGCACACCGACCAAGCTATACACTACTATACATGGATATATACTATGCTACATATGGTAAGACAGTAATGACCATGGGTAAGGAATGGAAGTACAGACAGAGATAAGATGTGCAAGGAGGCAAACCCTGAGATCTGGATTTTGATCCATGGAGATATTAGATCAGATCAGGAGATCTAGGAGATGGCATGGGAATGCCATGGAGATCCAATCAGAGGTATTTTGTTCCGAGGTTAGATGTTGGCTAATGAGTGGACAAGTTATTCTAAGAAAAATTAGTGAGTAAAAAGAATGTGTAGCTAGTCTTGAATGTCTCACCTCAGTTTTCAGTAAAAGTACTGGACTGAGGTGCAATGGAGTAAGTAACTCTGTAATGTCCGCATTTTGATTATGTAATCTGTTCTCAGCAACTAACTAAATATCAGTTCTACAACAAGGTAGAGGTTAGGGTAATCTTGCATGTGTAACCCTTGAGGCTTGATGTTATAGATGATGTCAGAGTCTGGACCCATCATGTGACTGGTTATGTGATCAGCCTCATGGAGGTCACATGATGTAAGGAGTGTGAGGAGGTAAGGAATGTAGGAAAAGAGTGTAGAAAGAAAAGTTGGTTGCACATGGTTCATAACAATATGAATAACTGGATGTCTGAATGTAGGTTTTAAATTTTGATGAAGTCTTCCTACTGATATAATCATAATCATTGTATTCCATTGGGTACATTGGTTGCATACAAAGGCCACAATGGATTGGTGGGGAGAGAAGGAGAAACTACTGATAGCTGAATTCAAATGGATGTAGAGCTGCTTTGACCAGAAATCTCAGAAATGGGAGGATCTGGCGACACAAAGTCTGCAAGGGAATGGCTGAGGACAAATATGCTATGCTACCCAGCAGAATGTTATTTATTCTCAGCTTTGGGAGCAGTGTTGAGCTGAGTGGGAAAGCTGCCAAGAAGCTTGATATGGACAGGAGAAATTCAGTAGTAACCTCTTTTGTGACAAAATGTGATAGTTGTGACCATTGTACATAGCCTGTCAATAATGCAAGGTCAGTTGTAGTGAATCCAGAATATACTGAGGTCCTTGTGGACAGTATATAAGAGCCACATGCCATCTACACCTTTGAATTCATTGTACCTCGTTTTCATCATCATTCATCCATGGAGTCAACTCATGAAAAGATCCCCATCACCACCCTCACAAGATGCTATGATATCAGAAATGCCAGATCAAAGTGGCCATCACATATCTCACTTGGCTTCCTGCCAAGCAATGGCTGGAAAGTTGGTATGATAACTTATCTGTCAAATCGGCATGTTTCCCTCTTTATTAGTATGGATCAACATTCTGATAGTATCTAATTTCAGGATATCTTGACCTTCTACCTAGGACTCTATGTGCCAGTTCAAACTGTAACCCCACCAATGCCATCCTGTGCCTGAGTCATGAAGATCAGCTCCAGTCTGGAAGTCCTTCAATTGGACATTATATGTGTGGCCCTAGAAATGAAGTTGGAAGATATTCCAAGAACTCTTAAACTGGAGACTGAAGGCTGACACACCTACCTATGGATTTGAGCATCCATGGTGGGCAGCCAACATCCCAGACTATCCAGAATGGGCATCAAGGTTCTACCTTTCAGAGTCATTCGGGAAGGCCAACAATTTCTTCCAGGTATTTACACTCATTTATTTATTTTTACAAGCTAATGCAATGCAAGGATCACTGGCCAATAGACCAGTCTCCTTTGGACAAAGCCCATAATGCTTGGCTAAATGTCTTGGAGGCCAGTATTCTGGCTGAGCTCGAGAAAAACATTGCCAAGATCAAAAAGACCAATAGGACTATGATAGAGTCCAGGGTAGATATGATTCAGTTGAAGAAGATGCTTAGGAAGCATCAGTGATAAATTTTTATTCTGTAATATGAGTAGAAAATGTCATATCCACTGTTCTGGATCCTCAGACCCAACTCCAGATCCAACTCTGAACCTATCTCTTTAGATTTCTAGTGCATTCTCAATGAGTCTGCATCTTTGACATTCCAGACCCTCTGTACTTAGTATCTCTTGTTCTCTATATTATGTTCCATTCTTCACTTACAGTACATAGTCACTAGTCCTGCCTCCAGTCATCCTCCATTCCTGTGCTCTGCTTAGGAGCATAGCTCTAGTACACTTAGCATCTATCCTCCAGACCATTACTCAGCTCTATGTTTCACATCCATATATAAGTCTCTGTACTCTGTTGTAAATACATGTACTTCAGTTTGAATATTGACTTAGACAGTCTCCAAACTCACTCAGACCCTCTGAATCTGTCTTCCAAGTTTGACACTTGATCCAGCTTGGATAGTCTCCCAATCTCACTCCAACCCCCTTGAGTCTCTAAGACTCTCCTCTGAACCACTTTCAACCTTTGTTGCTTGCAACAAGGTCAATCTGACCCTCAACTGTATTTCAAAATAATAGGACACCCCCAGAGTTGTGACAAGGGCATACCACATATGGTGAAGCTGAGTCCTGCTTGAATGAACTAAATACATCTTATGTCAGTCCCCATGTATCATACTTCATGTAATTGTGGCAGGCAACATCCATGTATTCATGGACATTGTCCTTCATGTAGTAGATAAGGACCCCTTGCTCCCCTTCAACATGACCAACTCCATGCTCTAGCATCTGTCCCGAGAAGGCTATTAGCATTCCAGGATCATACTGAAGCTGATGCTTGATGGTGGGAATGATGAAATCCAGTTTGGTGTAGTTGCCAACCAAGACCAGAAGATCAAACCACTAAGGCCTACCATTGATATTGGTATGAAATGGACTGGCTCAGTTGACCATGACAGACACAATGTTGTAAACCAAGGACCAAAGAGGGAATATATCCTTTAGGTCAGGGTCCTCCTGTGCAGCTACCCAGTTGCCAAAGCCCTGCTAATGCCTCCAGACTAGTCTGATACATCTCAGGGTGCATAATAGCTAAGGATGCTGAGAGAAGGGATGAATGCTCTTGCATAGCAAGCAGCCATTTCTGAGCTTCAAGTTCACCTTTGGAAGCCTTGAGTAATGCCAAGACTTCAGGTGGCCCATTTTGACCCTGTAACTGATGAAGATAAAATAAATAAATCAGGGGAAGATGAAGTAAATACAAACATTTTTACCCTGTTGAAACCATGCCAGGGATAAATTGATTGATCCTCAAAGCTTCACTGTAGAATGGAAGTAGGCTGGAGAGGTTCTCCGGTACTGGGCTGAATTGCCTGTCAAGCTGCAGGAAAGAGGTCCAGAGAGTATTGGCAGCTGTTTCCAAATATATTCCTTGGTTTATATGTTAGTAAGATGGTTGGGATACTCTGGAATATGATCACCTGATTTGGCCAGCTGATAGCACTCAGTACATAAGTACCAAAGTAGAACATAGCCTGATCAATCAGTGATCACAGCTGGTTCAGTGAGTTCTTTGTAATAGAGAGAATCTGCATCTAATGGCACAGCTGAAAGTCCCCTCCTCTTGATTCGTTCACCAAGCTGAATAATGTTGATATCACCAATGGTCACTGGAAGACATGAGTTGGGTCTTGTAGTCTGGATTAGAATGCATGGATCTGGAATATTTTTCCTGGTCATATCGTCAGTGGGGTGAAGAGCATCCCAAAACCTTGACACCATTGCTAATTTGTCAGTATATAATATCTCCCAATGATGATGAATTCCAAAGGAGTTCATGGTGAAGAGGGAGATGAGATGATTTAAGAGGGTCAGAAAAACTTGGAAGAAGAGTGATTCTGGGAAATATGGTATTTATGTTTCCATAGAAACTGATCAGTTGAATTTCAAGTCATTTGGCTCCAGCCTGAGCCAAGTTTTTACTAGATGAGATATTCCTAACCTGCTCAGTTGCCTTGTACACATCAGTGCCAAGTTATTGCAGTGCTCAGTCTGTCACTATGTGTCAAGATAAATAGGGTGACCCCACTTGGTCTGGCTGTATGCATCAGTGTGAGTCACATTTACCCTGCTCAGTCTGGTCATATGCATCAATGGGAGTCATACCCACCCCACTTAGTCTGGCCATATTGCATCAGTGTGAGTCACATTCACCCTGCTCAGTCTGGTCATATGCATCAAGGTGCATCATACCCACCCCACTTTGTCTGGCTGTATATATCAGTGTAAGTCACATTTACCCTGCTCGGTCTGGTCATATACATCAAGGTGTATCATACCCACCCTACTTGGTCTGGCTGTATGCATTGGTGTGAGTCACATTCACCCTGCTCAGTCTGGTTATATGCATCAATGGGAGTCATACCCACCCCACTTGGTCTGGCTATATGCATTGGTGTGAGTCATACTTACCCTGCTTGATCTGGTCATATGCATCAATGGGAGTCATACCCACCCCACTTGGTCTGGCCATATGCATTGGTGTGAGTCATACTCACCCTGCTTGGTCTGGTCATATGCATCAATGGGAGTCATACCCACCCCACTTGGTCTGGCCATATGTATCAGTGTGAGTCACATTTACCCTGCTTAGTCTGGTCCTATGCATCAAGGGGAGTCATACCCACCCCACTTGGTCTGGTCCTATGCATCAGTGTGAGTCACACTCACCCTGCTTGGTCTGGTCATATGCATCAAGGTGCATCAAACCCACTCCACTTGGTCTGGCCATATGCATCAGTGTGACTCACACTCACCCTGTGTTGTAATTTCCCAATCTGGGATGTGGCAGTACACTTAGTCCTTATGTAATCATCCCTACATCACACTTAGAATACCTTAGTTTTACCTTAGTGACTAGCTACTAAGCTCACTACAGAGCCAAGCAACCATTTCAAAACCCTGCTCAGTCTGGCTGTATGCATCAGTGTGACTCACACTCACCCTGCTTGGTCTGGTTGTGTTATGACTTCATTGAGAAGTCATCAGAAGGGAATGGAGAGACCCTTTGGCTAGAAGAAACCAAACCTAACAGCTGATGACAGAGCTAACTAGCAGAGAGAGGAATGCTGTAACTCTGGCAGGGGAGCTACAAGTGCCAGTAGCCATGTCAAGGGAGTGCCCATAGCAGACGAGGTTTTAACCCAAGCCCCAGGGGCCCAAGAGTGAGGTGAAATGACAAGTGGTCAAAGCTGGGGTTTAGCCAGCTGAGACGACTGCCTTATATATATATTGGCAAGGCCTGCGCACGGACCAAGCAGTACACTACTATACATGGTAATAATAGATAAGGCTATGCTACATATGATAGGATGGTAATGACCATGGGTAGAGAATGGAAGTGTGGACAGAGATGAGATGTGCAAGGCTGCTGTGAGATGAACCCTGAGATCTGGATCTGAGATCCACAGAGATGGAATCTAAGATAAATAAGATGTGATACATGGAGGAGATTAGATTGGATTGGGAGATCTAGGAGGTGGCAGGATTGCCATGGAGATCCAATGGAGATAAGGGTTAGAGTATTCTAGGGTTTGTCATATGACAGCCTTGAGACATGATGTCATAGATGACATTGAGGGTCTGGGCATATCACGTGACTGGTCATGTGATCAGCCTCATGGAGGGTCATGTGACTTAAGGAGCGTGAGGGGGAAAGAAATGTAGGAAAAGAGTGTAGAAGGAAAAGTTACTGTAGTTGCACGCAGTTCATAACAGGTTGTATGCATTGAGATGTGTCAAACCCACCTCACTTGGTCTGGCCATATGCATTGGTGTGACTCACACTCACCCTGCTCAGTCTGGCCATATGCATCAGTGTGACTCACACTTACCCTGCTCAGTCTGGTCATATGCATCAAGGTGTATCAAACCCACCCCACTTGGTCTGGCTGTATGCATCAGTGTGACTCATGCCCACCCTGCTCAGTCTGGTCATATGCATCAAGGTGCATCATACCCACCCCACTTGGTCTAGTTATATACATCAGAACAACTGTATATACTGAGGTGGGTCACATAGTACACTCATTCCAGGCCCTGTTGTACTCATCAACCCATTTTATATTCACCCTTTCCAGGGTCATCCATATACTATGTGGATACATGCCAGATGGGCCCAACAGTGTCTTACATACCCCATATATCTCAGGCCTGTCACAGTATCATCTGTATATGTCAGGTCTTTTGCAAGCAGGCTCACCATATGATACAGGCAAATGTGACTACATGGGCTCCAGAGTGAGCTTGGGAGACTATTCAAGCCAATATTCAAACTGAAGTATCTATAACAGAGTGTGGAGACTTATATATGGACATGAAACATAGAACTTAGTAAGAGTCTGGAGGACAGATGCTAAGTATACCAGAGCTGTGCTCCTAAGCAGAGCACAGGAATGGAGGATGACTGGAGGTGAGACTAGTGGCTATGTACTGTAAGCAAAGAATGGAATATAACACAGAGAACAAGGGATACTAAGTACAGAGGGTCTAGAATGTCAGAGATGTGGACTTATCAAAAATGCACCAGAAGTCTAGGAGGTAGGTTCAGAGTTGGATCTGGAGTTGGATCCAAGGATCCAGAATGGTGAATATGACACCCATTGTCTTTGTCTTTGTCTTCTTCCTCACACTGCTCCTGTCATTCTCCCCACTCCCTACCCTCACCACCCTCACCATCCTTGATCCAACCACCTCATGGTAACCCATGCCACCCTAGGACCTTGCAGCATCCCATCCTGATCCCTGCATCTCATGCACCTTCACCTGAGTCCACCAATATCAAGGACATTATCAATGAGGTGGGGTGGAGTAACATCATGGGCTCTCCAGGCCCCTCTCTTATGGTGACTTCTAGTATTCATCATGGACTCCACCCCCTAAAACAGAGGTAATGTTACAATTCTCATTTGCCTTTTTTTCTTTTCCTTCTTTGGACTTATCTCTCCTCACTTAGTTCTTGTCATACTAAGCTTGTAGCTCCTTTCACCACATACTTGATCATTATCTTGTATTCCCCAGTGTTCTACACTTACTCATGGTGTTCCTTCTGCCATTGGCTTGCTGACTCAATGATCAGTCAGCCATTATTCCTTCATGTTCTTTTGGTTTCCATATGATTACTCAGCACCCTCTGGTCCTTGTATATAAACCATACCATGTAGCTCCCTGTATTTCCAGCTTAGATCTACTTGGCTTATACAAAGTTTTATTCCTTTTCTTGTGTCTTCACTCTACACCTGAGTGAGTGCTTTTGCTTGTGCCTGCATCCCACCCTGGTTACAAGAGATTGTCCTCAAACCACCCACTTCACTGGAAAGTCCCCTGTCCAGCCATTGCTGGGATGAACCCTTGATCTTTCTGTTGCAAGGTACCCCTTTGACTCAAAGGTTTAGGATCTTCTTGCCAAGTTCACATTCAACCCTTCAGGATTGAGCATAACAGACTCATCAAGAATGCACTGGAGATCAGAGGAGATGAATCTGGAGTTGAGTCCAGAGTTGGATCTGAGGATCCAGACTAGTGGATATGATAGTTGGAATGAAGGAAAGTGAAGAAGAATGAAGTGTGTTAAAAGTTAGGTGCAAGGGGATTCATAACAATATGGGTCATTGTAGTCATTACTATCACTCAAGCTTACAGTCCATATATTCACATATCAGACAGTCACATTGGAAAGACAGAGCATATGCATGTGTCATTATTGATACAAGTGTATAGTATTCCTAAATATCTATGAGGGCTGTGATATGTTTTCTGCAATGAGAATCTGCACATAGTATGCATGTATGACATTATCTCTGGTTAGTAGTGCCAGCAGGTCATGCATCACTCAATGTCACAATTTTACAACTTTGCTGATGTAAATGCCACTCCAGATGAATCATTCATGTCTATAAAGCTTAAGAGACCCAGATTTGGGAGGTTAATGACCATGTCTCCTCCTACTTTAATTACTTATAACCTAGGATAGGGAGATTCAGGCAGATTTGGGTATACAAACAACTATAAGGCATGATATCATGGTCTAGGCCTGGTTATGTGACTGGTCATGTGATCTATGAAGTGTAGATATATTTATGGATATCTCTACCCATACTTGTGATTGGATTGCATAGTCTCTATATATACTTCAAAGTCATGACTAAATACATATCTATACCTGGAAAACATTCACATGTAATACCAAGGCAGATGTCTGCTATCCTTGCTATAGCCTAACAATATATACTCACTCTCTTTGATCTCTGACCTGCATAATTAACAAGTTATACATATATAACAAACCCATGTATAGCCTTATTGTCCCAGCCTAAAGATTAAGACTCTGCTTCAAAGATCATCTATTGCTTATCTTAAACTCCTTGCTTTATATTGTGATCCTACCATTAGATGCCACTGTTATATCCGTCCCAGCCCCTGTCAACTCTGGACTCCGAACCCCTACCCCAAGCCCCATTTGCCCAACTCCGGGCCTATTCCCTCGGACTTCGTCCCTTTCATATTGGACTCCGTTCTCCTAGTATCGGACTTCGCTCACTTTCCTTATTTAGTGTTCCCCTTGTACCTTCGACCCTCCATTCCCTAGTTACAACCCTTAGCTTCATCCCTTAGACCCTTCGCCACACCATATGTTTCCACTACATATGTTTCCCGTCTCCACATGCTTTCCTCTTACCCGACGTACCTTACCACATGCTCCTCCATTCCTCCGTCCAAACTCCGGACCAGACTTCAGTATATAAGCTTCCTATACTCCATTTCTGTACCTCAGTACAAATATCGAACTAGTCACCTCCTGTCTCTCGTCTGATTCCCCTCTCTCCCTTTCTCTCTCTCTCTCTCTCTCCCACTCTCCTACAAAATATGAGGACAGAGCCTAGACAAGGGCATGACACATAAGTCCTGCGCCAACGTCCTCCTAGGTACCCCCTTGTTGCCCCAAACTCCGTTCGTCCTTCCTACGAACTTCATACACTAACCCTTGGAACTCCAACTGGACTTGAGTCCGGAGGAACCGGACTTGACAGCCACCTATTGAACTAGTAAGCTTTCATTCAGATTAGTTACTTAAACAGAATATTTAGTTAATGTAAGAATTTGCTTGATGTACTTTGCAAGCTTATCCATGTTTAGGCACTTTGGCCCTTGGGACAGAATCTTAATCTCAAAATGTGTCAAGTGTGAAAAAGTAATTGTACAGATTTCCTGATGCAGAACCTTATCCATTTGCAAAGTATACTACATAACCTATTGGCCATTCATTCATGATGTTAAGCACTGGCCATTCCAACAAGGGTAGGTGCAACATATGCACCTGACCCAGGTGAACAAACATCCTGGAGGCAAAGAGGTGAATAGTCATTCCCAGACATCAGAAGAATGGGAACTCACCTTAACCATTCCCTTTATGATCAGTGCCAGAGCAGCCCTACTTTCCCACAGGGGATACAACACAACCGTAAACGCTGAACAAAACGTCCAGAGTATTCCGATCACAACCCAGACAGAGAATCCAGTCACGCTATACACTGTGGATGCTCCGAACAGAGGTAGAGGGATGAGAATCATGAATATCAATGTCTGCAAGATGGGGAGCGACAATAGGCTCTTGGATCAGAAATACACCATCCGAAAATCTTTTCACTCGAACCATACCATTATCACAGACGACCACACAGCAAATTTGAATGCCTTTTTGAGGCCCACAGGATCGAGTTCGTCATCAGGCTGGATATCGTCTAAGGTGGACGCGATTGACACTGGTGCATCCTTCTTCTCTGCTTCTACATCCCGAACATAGTTTGTCGCATGCTTCACAACTTGCATGTTGATTGCCCTAGTTTCAGTAAAGTCGTAATTATCTGGCCACTGTCAGCAGTTCAACATGTCAACTCTCCTGTGGACACTGAGGAATGGGATATTATCGCACGATCATAGACACGATCACAGAGACAATGCCGCCCACTGCAATCGAAGCAAGGTTTCCACCAAGCATTTCATAGGAACCTGATTTAAGAGCCTTAATATAAACACTGCCTCATTATCCATGGTCCCGATCGTACCTCCACTCGTCTAATAGTAGAGTGGTAGAACATGAGCCAAGATCCTGTAGGAAAGTGAAATGACTTACGTTTACATTGATGACATTGTTATTCAGTCCCGCTGTGACAGCGAGCCACACAACAATACCAGCAACAAACCCGATCACTGCACCAGCGATGCATCCCGTACGATTGGCTTTGCTCCATGTGACACAGAGCGCAATGGGAACGACTCCCGAACCAAGGATGACACCCATAAAGGTCTGCCCAGTGTCAGGTCAATCCAGAGGTCCATTCCAATGCAGGCACAGCTTGACATACGTAGAGCCAACCCATAGACACCCCAATGTAATAGAAAATGGTTCCAGCGATGCCCATTACAAGGGCAAAAATGACGATCTATGAGCATCGTTAACAGAACACCACAACCCTCGAGAGAAGAGAATACATACACCAGCATGACTCATTCGTAGAATCTGCTGCTCCGTAGCTTGAGGGTTTATGTATCTCTGGCGAATAGTTCAAACCCTTCATGGATCTCACACAGAATATGATCTTACCACATAAACATCGTATGTTAAAATAGACGAGACCGCGATTAGCTCAGCACTTGTAGCACTCGTCACGGCCAAGAACAACACGATCAACAATGCTGCCGCACCACCTTTGCCTAGGAGCGTCGCAGCTGCAAAGGAAGCAGGGAGTCCTGCTGATATTTCGTCATTTGTTAGATGCTGAAGCAAAGGCACAAATCCGTTTGCGGTGGGCACTTGAGTCGGTGATGATGGCGCGGGAACAGCTTCGAGCGCTACAGCGGCCAAGCCGAGCGTCGTGGAGAACGCAAATGGAACTGCAAACCAAGCCAGCCCTCCCATCAAGTATGCCTTGACAGTCGTAGCTGGCCGACTGGCAATGGCACGTTGCCAGTATGCTTGGTCCTGAAACACAGTGGCAAAATTCCCGACGAGGTTGATGATACCAAATATTAACCCATCCAAGGACCGGAGTGTGAGGTAGGACCCTTGAGCGTTTCCAGAAACTGGCGTGATCTGCGTAGCCTCTGAGAGAAGCTGGTGCATTTTGCTGATCGAACCAATATCGGGTGAGGTTGCATAGACTGTGAATATGAATGTAAGGATAATGGCAAAGAGAACAGTCGTGTGGGTGCTAGAATTGGATGAGGATCAGGACCAATAAACCAAATTGTCAAAATACGTACTAGTCGCAAAGCAACGTAGACCGCATGCCACCAACCACGACGTACAGTGCAACTCCGACAGGAATCAGAAAGCATGCAGCGATGGTGTTCATCCCAGTTAGGCTGGTTACTGTCGCTGACCCACCAAGAACAAGCATAGAAGATACGATGATGTTCGTGGCCAACCCAAAGAACATGAAGACAAAGTGGGCAAGTTTCCCCCACCGTGTAGCGACAATCTCCAACCACGTATGTGCATACGGTGCATTTAGCTTGAGTTTTGCGGCCAACTGGGCAAACAATAGGATTTGTACTGTCGCACCTGCGGCATACCACCACGGGCCTGATATACCATATCTGTAGGCAACAGCACTCGATTGAAGCTAATGGCCGGTTCAAATTAATTGGATCTGGCAAGCGACTGCACGGTACTTGCCAGAGTAGCGGCCCAGGTCCAGGCAGAGACGATACCAGACGCAATGAGACCTGGCTTGATCGAGCGTGAAGCAGACGTAAACTCCTCCGAATTCCGAGGTGAAACTCCAGTATATCGTGCCTGAATGGCAGTCACACCGACCATGAAAACACTGAAGAATAATCCAATCCCTAGATTCACAAGCCATCTGAGGTCGCTGTCCGTGATGCGTGCTACATTTGCTTACCGACCACTGGAGATGTATTTAGTTCGTGCTTGTGTGATGCAAGTGAACACGATGCGTACCAACACCATATCCTGCGCCCTGTGGAAGCACCTGACTCTCAGACATGTTGCGCAGGGAAGCGACGTGTTCAACCGGAGGCGGCAAGGCTACGATATAGAAGGCTGGCTTATATGTGAGACTTCCACGAGAACCCAGTCCTTATCAGTGGCATTCGCGCGACAGCCCAAGCACGGCGAGTAGAGATAAGCAAAAAACGTCACGACTTATCAGGAACAAAAAAGTAGACGCGCCAGTATTCAAGTCGCTGCAAGGTGGCGTGAGACGATAAAGACAGCACGATACATACACCAGGCGCAGTGCCCTCCGTTCAGCTTCACCTCCCAGCGAGGTACGTTTCACCGGGGCCGCGAGAAACAGCCAAGCCCAAGATCTTGGCACTCATATAAATGAGCCACGACAGTGTGAGAGCACAGCGATAAGGACATCCAGAGCTCGTACGACCTATGGGAAAACGACTGTCACTTGGACGTCCATTGACTGATACCACATGACACCATGAAGGACACTTTCAACACACCCCTTTGGCGCGTATTTATTCCCGAATAACTACTTTTTTCATACGGGCGGAACACGACCAGGGGGAAAAAAACGCCAAGGACAGAGAACGTTCTGTGCGATAAAATCTTAACAGGGTACGCGAGATAAGAAGAAACACCTGTCGAACGTTAGACCGAGGACAAGTCAGCAATTCCTGAAGCATCTCAGTACGACTGACATCAATCGGCCAGAGGTTTCAAAAGTCTAATCGCGTCCGAAACGACGCACTTATGATCCAAACCTCCCAAGAATCATGTAAATCACCTCAGCGTCTTCATTTTGAACATTGCGATCGAAACAAAGTATCTTTTTTTACGGAGGGCGGATCGCGGAAGGCCGTACGGGATTCAGCGCTGCGGCATGTCATGTGAGAACAAACGCCTGGGGCACGTGACCGCGGCAGCGGGGCATGAATCTAGTTTTGCCTCATAGTATCTCTGCATGTTCTTACCATGTGAGTGAACCCGAAGTTGGGCTTAACTTTGTTCGTCCTGATTACTTGGCATACAAAGGTAGGCAATTTATGCAGATCGTCAGCGTCAAACCAATATTATAAGGACGTTCGAGCCAACTCTCACTGTGTCCCAGGAGTTCCAGTGCTCTTATATTTAGCAATCGTCAACGACTCAACTCTCGCTCGGCCCCAATACTATTATTTCAGATTCAAACTGCAATATAGTGTGGTCCGCTCCCTGAAATTCCGATTTGCACCTACGTGGTGTTACTGCCAGAACTGTATGCACGCTCAGTAGGGCATCGCGTTCTACAGGTTGTTTCCTTCTCGCTGCCATCTCGCCAATTTCCCTAAAATAGGGTAAAGCCTCCTCACCCAATTAAACGCCTTTCTCACCAACATCGTATAGATGTTGCTTCAGCTTCCGTTTTCTCCACAACGCAGGCCGAACACTCAGTTAGGCGAAAACAGGAACATAGAGCGCATGACAGACATCGTGGACATGGTTTATCAGCCACAGCTGCGCAGGGCAAAGATCAGAATAGGCAACCTCCCTGGAGACCATCCAATTCCTCCGAAAGAGCGCACATGTTAATGCGCTTCATGGGAACGCCAAGATATGAGCTAGACTTATAAATTTTGTAGGTGCTCCCTCTCCAACCCAGGCTCCGCCCACTCATCCTCACCATGATCTCCAAATTCGCCCTTCTCAGCAACCTCTTGCTCGCTTCTGCAACTCTAGCCGTTCCTTCCTCTCGGCTTGCGGATCGCATTGCTCGCCGTAGTGAGGGTCACCAGTCACAGCCCCTCCAGCGTACCGAGGCACCTGCCGGTAGTGTCTCCGACGTAGTGTACAGCTCAAACTGGGCTGGTGCTGTCTGGGACCTAGGCGCTGTTTGTATTGTCCGCTTGGCTCATCATGCTCCATCTCATCGTTTCACTAACAGGGGTCTTTCACCTCCGTCACCGGTACCTTCACTGCCCCCACCCCTACGGGGAGTGATGGTTCTGCCTCTGCTTGGGTCGGCATTGATGGTGACAGTTGCCAAACCGCCATTCTCCAGACTGGCATTGATTTCACGATTACTGGCGGGGTGGTTTCATACGATGGTGGGAGATGTCAGGCTTTTAAATCTGAATTGTTTTGATTTTGGTCATTGGACAGGTTGGTATGAGTGGTACCCCGCTTATGCGTACGATTTCACCGGCTTCACCATCCACGCGGGTGACGTTATTAATGCCACCGTCATCGCTACCTCTACGAAATCTGGAACCGCCATCCTAGAGAACACGACCACCGGCCAGACCGTCACGCAGGCACTCACTTCGCACCATGCGCTCTGCGAGCAGGATGCTGAGTGGATCGTCGAAGATTACTCATCGGGGGGAAAGCTTGTTCCCTTTGCGGACTTTGGCACCGTGACATTCACCAGCTCCAGTGCCACTGGCCCTGCTGGGACGTACACCCCCTCTGGAGCCACCATTATCGACATTGAACAAAACAGCCAAGTTCTCACGTCCGTCTCCACCAGCGGAAATACTGCCACCATCTCATATGTCTAAACGGACGACGACGACCTCTGTGGTCGCTCCTTTTTTTTTTGTTGAGAAACTGGCAATCTTCATTCACATATACATATACTAATTAGTGATGTTTGTATCTTGTCTATTGACGAAATGAAAGCAACGAAGGCGTATGGAACGATAGCCCGAGTCACTTGACGTCGTCTCTCTGATCAACAACAAATTGAGTTGGATAGAATAGGGTGTCACACCTCCTGGCAGTGTCGATGCAACAACGAACCGAGCAAGTTGAACTGATTACATAGGACCACCAGTGGAAGGGACTGAGCCACCGGTAATTTACCCACTTCCAGGGTGTCGTGTGGCACACGACACCCTTTTGCATGCGCTCAAACAATGATCTTGAAAGCCGAAACCTCAGATCCCCAAAAAATTCCTGAGAGCACTCGAGCATCAGCTATACTGCTAGGACCACTCGACAATGCTGGGGCAGATCAAGCCGCTAGAAGTGGCAACACACCCAGGCTACCTGTGCGCGACATAAATGAAATGTTCCTACCACATGTCATATCTAGCTTTCGCTGGGAACAATATGAACGGACTGTGCAAGCTTTCGTGCGTCGACTATCCATCCACGACAGACATTGCGCCACGTTGTGTCAAGGTGCCCAAGCGAAAAGCTGACAGTCGCCTGTGTAGTTTTGTCTCGCATTCTAGCAAGTCCGCGGCTCAAGTTTCCTTTCAAAGACACCCTTTCGCACGTACTACTCGGATTGGGAAGCACTTGAAAGTCAAAGCCTTGGACTCGTTCAGCTGGTATTCTTCGCTCCGAGTGGAGTAGACTGCCACTCGACGTTACCGATTCGGACCCTTTCTCCGGTTCCGTAGCCCAGGCATGACTTGTTTGCCCTCGTGGCCACACGAACAAAACGTTTTGACAAGAACGAGATTCGAACTCGTGCCCTTTCGGACTGGATAGGTATGATCCTGATTCCAGCGCCTTAGACCGCTCGGCCATCTTGCCTTGACAATGTCTCTGCTCCAGCTCGATGAATTCGCTCAGACTTTTTTGTTTTGTTTTGACGGATCGGCTGCGCTTTTCTCGCCAAAGCGTCCCTTGTGTTAGGAATGGTTGCCGCGGACCCGTCAACGGACCATGTCGCATCTCCCAGGCGTGTTGGCGCTGTCCCTCCAAACACTTTCACGCAATAGACGCCGAACACGCGCTCGGATCGTCCCGGGCGTCAAAGTCTAGACCCTTGTCCTATCCATGATTGCCCGGAACAACAACTCCACACGCATTTCATCGTGCAACTAGGGTCCTAGATCTAAAAATGTGCATCTGAGGCTATCATCGGAAGCGTCTGAACGTTGGATCTTTCGATGGATCCCACGTCCAGCCTCCCAGCCCAGATCGTTGGCGTGCCCCAAGAATGGGCAGCCACTGAGCCGGAACGTTCGGGGATAGTCTTGCATTCTTATCTCGCGCTTCGGTTTGGCAGCCGTTCTTGACACATCGATCATTATTATCCGATCCTAAACGCAAAAGGCATGTCCGGTCTGATCTTACCATCCAGATCGCCATCGGTAAGCGTACGACTTTTTGGGTCCGCTAGCGAAAAATCGACTTAATGGGCAGACGAGGATATGGCTGTCGAGCCGGATACTCAATCACCACGACATCGGATCTAGAGAATAAATACGCGTTGCCTCTCAAAACACATGTTTGAGCAGGCGCACATCCTCGGCACTCCTCCCACCTCTCACGCCATCGCATGCCCTGGAATTAGACCAACTCTACGACCTCGAACCCGCCACGCGCCGTTGCCACAACGATCCGTCCCATACCCTCGTCAAAGTCCACCTTGTCGCCACTCACACATGTTTCTTCCGCACTACACCGCACATCCGTATACATGTCCTCGTGCGAGCCCATTCGATCGAGATCTCGCTGCCGATGCTTGTCCACGAGGCACAACGGCTTGCCCGTCTCAAATATAGGTCCAAATTGCATGTCATACGGCGGCAATATCAGTAACCCGGGACTCACAAGACGGAGCTCCCCACCGGTGACGAACACGCCGCGTCCAGACGAACCGAGACAGAGGGCTGTACACCGTGGCCGCTCAAGGTCACCGATGCCTCCTTGGCTTCCCGAACGCCACGTCACGGGCGCGTGTGGTGGCAGATATGTCAAACGGTACGGAAACGGGTTCGTGGCGATAGCCCCTCCTTGGCGATCCTCGACGTCCACGAGCGGTATCAGCATCACCTTTGACACGCTTTCTGCCCGCCTTCTCGACCGCGCCGCAATCGTCAATGCAGGCGACACAGTCGGCGCAGACGATGGCCATCGCTTGCGCTGTTCTCGCCAATCCCAGTCGGCAGCCTCTTGGTCAAGGTCGGCGTTGGCATCCCAACAGGGCGATACGACGTGACGCGTAACACAAGTCGTGAACCCAACCGGTCGAGTGACCGCCTCTTGGAACATGAACACCCGTTTATGTTCCACCATCACCCGTCCGTCCGCTGGAACGTGCGGGACAGGGAAGACGCTTATGCAGTGTTCCCATACGACCAAGAGGTGATCCGCGAACACCACAAAATCAAGAAAGAGGCCAAACTAGACAGAGATGAACGAGCCCCAACACGGTCGGGGAAGACGATACTCACAAGTTCGGGGAAACACGGAAGAAGCGCTGTCCCAGGCGTCTGCGCGCGCCAGTCAAGGACCTCTAAACCACCACCACCACGCTCCCTCGTCGTATCCAACAACAACAAATGTCTCCATATACCCGCCACGATGCCTGGCACGCGCGCATAATCACACAGAGTCACGAATGGCGCTTTTAGACTCGTCGAGAGCACCTTGGCAAACCGATGCGATCTAACCGGCACAGTCAGCCACGTCCCTTTCAAAAATACAGAGCATGCATCACCTCAACGGTTCCCTCGGGCCGACTGCGATCAGACCGGGCGCATCCCCGTCCTTGACGATCCGACATGGAACACCTTCGGATGGTGTCCACTCCTCTACGCGCTTCAACCCCTGTGTGAACCCAGGCCAACTGATGATGAGCCAATGCACCACCTTATCGCCCTGCACAGTCAATACTTCCGTCCCACCAGGTATAAACACGACCTGGTCCACATGGGCACCGGCGCCGCGATGGTGCCTGGCAACAAGCGTGTGTGCAGACAGCCTCGGCCAAGCATGGTGGAGGTAGAGCGCCCGCAAGGTCCGTCGTTCGAGTTCCGCCCCGGACAGCAGGGCGAGGGGACATGGGGGACCTGGTAGGGGTAGATCACGCGCCAATACATCAGTGCAAAACCGAATATGCCAGACACAGCGGAGTTTTGTGAGCAGGTAGTATCGGCGGGACGTCTCGTGACCTGGTGTGAGCTTGCTCGTGTGCGTCATCGACGAAGGGGACTCACCTTGCGCAGGGAAAGTATGGCATGCACGGACAGGAGTTTTAGGATTTGAACAAGGATGTCATCGACCAACCTGTCCAAGCTGTTGGTCATGGTGCGCGACATGGTGGACGACATCGCGTTTCAGAGCGCTAGGGGGCACTGTCGCCACGTCTAGGTCCGCACCCACGAAGGAGGCCGAGAGTCAAGTCACCACGCGGTCACGTTCCTGCGCCAAATTTGTACGATGCCCCGTACAGCGCACACTCTGTGTCGTATCAACCCGGAGCTATAACGGTGGTGCAGCAGGAGGTGAAGGAAACAGAGTCGGGTAATCGTGCGTCGCAGTCAGACACACGCTTGAATGTGACATGTTGAATCTGACTGGGCGGGTGGACGGCGCGCACGCCTGAGACATGGTCCATACCAAAACATGATTTCCATGCACACTAGGCCGCCGACACTATCGGGCCCCGTCACGTGATGTCTTTCGCTGGAGAGGTGTGCACCGGGTGCATCATGCCATGTCTGTTATGGGTAGATCACCTTTCAGAACCGGGGGAATGACGCACCAGAGGGAGAAGTAGAAATCATGTCTGATGTCCGACAAATATATGGTCCCGAATCGCACGGCACGGAAGATCTTCTTCTTGGCGACCTGGTGGGAACTGCTGAGAGCGTTGGAAGAACACTGACCGAACGAGGTCGGCCTGCCCAACACCCAAGCGCGCCGAAGTCGCTTGGGTCTTCCATCTTCCATTCGAAAGAACGCCAAAGACATGCTTCAAGTGGCTGTGGAATGACGAAGCAAGGGAAAAGAATAAACGTGCCAGCCCACGACATTCTACGTACCACGGCGCCACCGCCCCGACGACCGATTCCCCCCAAAGACCGAAGACTGAGAATGAGAACAAAGATAGGCGTTCACACCTGATCGTTTCCCAGTCTCTTTCATTTCGGCATTTGCCATGCAAGCCGATCGAAGCTCACCCCACCGCCTCTCGATGCGAACGCCCCTGTGCGTGAGGGAAACTAAGAGATCGCGAGTGCGGTTGGGTGCGTCAGGACACGCGGTCGCCCTCGGTACCCCTCGGCAATCGCTCTGGCCGGTTTCCTAAATGATCTGCGTGTGGTGTACGACCGGAACGGAAACGGACGTGGAAAGTGTCCGGTGTCTGTCTACCACACCGTTATCTCTTCCGTCAGAATGACATCGCATCGACACATCGCATTCAAGCACCGACCGCACCCAGTTTGAATGAGGCGACCGAACAGGCACATTTTCGGGTCCCGACACGTCTTCGACCGCAGGGGCGAGAGGTACGTTGAATTAACCTTTTGACCACCGTCGCCCTCCCCAATTTTTTTTTGGCGAATGACGTACACATGAGGATGGCGTTCAAGCACGCACGGGATGGCGCATCGTGCGTGAACGAGGTACATGAGGCTTTTCACCGTGCTTGGCATCGCGGGGCTTCGGGTATGGCCAAGCTTCTAGCCTGCGACGACCACGACGTGATGACTCCCTCGACCGAGCTACCAAGGGACGCGTGAGTGTGGCATGGGGTTTTAGCCCTGAGAAGAGAGCTGTAGGACCGGGCCGAGACCCCTCCTGCGTGGCTATACAATCACCGATTCGGTTCCAAGCAAACCAGTGCTCTTTTGACCATACGACATCATCGACCAGACAGTGAACTGTTCATAGACCGGGGAGCAACGATGTGCTCAGCACACGCACGCCAAGACGACACACACGCCAAGAGGAGCCACTTCACCGCGATACGGGGGCGCAGCGCGTGTTCTGGGCCCACCTTCCCAAGGGAGGTGGCTTGACATCGGCCCTGCCCAGGGCCACCGACTTACCAGCGTTCTACCTATCTGTCAAGCAGGAGAGACAACGGCATGGTTTAATGAGGCGTTTGTATGATCCCTGAACGCGGATTGGTTGGCGTCGCAATGAGCTGATGCGCAAGCCAAATATGGTCACGGGGCCCGGCCATGGGTCTGACCAGATGGCCGCCCGGATTAGGTGATCTGCTGTGGGCACTAGGACGAGAGAGCAGCACGTCTGCTACAGAACCGGGCGTGTTCAATCCTGGGTCGTAGTTGCTCAAACCAGCACGGGCATCCATTTGCAATTTGGAAAACACCCCTATATTAGGACTGTCCTCGTTTTAGCCCCACCGGTCTGGATGTACAGATCGGGGGCAAAAGCACTCCACCTAGGGGTAGGCCCCACGACCCTCTTGCGATAGTGGCACCCCTGGGGTGACCCCATGATGCGTCGTCCGGATCTGTTGTTATCCTGATGGCGCGTCCTGCCACGGTCCAGTCGACCACACGTCCCAAAGATTGATCGACCGAATGGTCGTCTAAAAAGTCAAAATACTATTCTTTGCAATGAACTTACCCACAGCCAAGCGTGCGTGATCGCACGCGATACCCTCGACCCAGCCCTAGGTGGCGATCGATCGCGTAAGGACGCGAAAGGGTCCGGACGGGCAAGTGTTCACTTGCGAGCGTTACCTTGCACCCTGCACGATCACCGCCGCGTCGGGTGACCACAGCGGTGACAAACGAACATTCGCCAAGGTCGGTCAAGGACGCCTACCTATCAGATCGTCCATGGAAGCGACAGTACCCGCGTGCGCTCGAGTGGACCCTGATGCTTCTCGGGTCGACCCGGCGAAGCGCAACCGTGTGAGGTGCGATAGGACATCCTACTGTCCTAGTGTCCGTGTAGGGTCGCCTTCCGACACCTGGTCGTGTGTTTGTGGCGTCGCCCCAGAAAAAAAAAAGGGTGTATCATAGCGGAGGCCGCACCTGGACGCACAGTCCATGTTGATACATGCACGAGGCGTCTTCCCAGCACTGACAACGTTCAGATCCAGCTGTCAAGGCGACGTGTGGGGTGGGAACCATACAAGCTGGCCCAAATCCCCGGAACACTACTGGGGACACTCGGTCGTACCCGGTTTGCCAAACGCGTCGGCGATCCATGGACGCCACCGTCGACCTCCTCGTCGCACCAGGTGAGCCCGCCAAAGTGAGTCTCTTCGTTGGAGTTGGAGCGTACACGACAGTGGCACAGTAGGTCGACCCCTTTTTCAGGGCCAACCCGTCCGTCATCCGTAACGACACTTGGCCCTTGGACGTCTACGCCCCGCCTCGGCCGCCCGTCGCTTCACGCTCACATCGGTCAGCGATCCTGGTACTCAGAAGCGATGCCTGGGCAACGACGACCCTCTTAAAAAAAGATGTACATCCTCGGCGGGGCCGCGGTGAACGCCATGCGCGCAGCACAGCACCCGCCATGGGACACGCACACACACGCCCCGTGCGAACGCAATCCTCTAACGCCCACCCGACATCGCATTGTGGTCGAACGAGGACGTGCGAAAAAGAAGTGGCCGGGTCTAGAAGCTGGACGCGTCGACCATACAGGTTCACCCCTGATATAGATGCGTACCTTGTTCGTCGTCGAACAATGAGAACGTCGAGTCCCACAAAGGGCCCTTGCGACCCAACGCAACGACCGCCCTGTGCCTCCAAACGATCGACATGACAGCCGTTCCGCAGATGCCATACGACGCACCAGGGACGATCACATGCGCCACTCGGGGGCGAGCGAGCGTGGCGCACGACAACAGATGGAGTGGCAAAAAAAAAAAAAAACGCTTGGAGACGCCACATGGGATCGCGTGGTGAGCACGTTACGGGAGAACGTGACACGGAACGGCGAGACCGGGCATACTGGTGTTTCACACCCGCGATACGTCCCTGTCGACGACTACGATCAACGGGGGCGGAACCAACCGCGGACCATGGTACGATGGCATCGCACCCCACTGGCAGTGGCGGCCAGAGAACGTCTCCATCAAACACGGATCTAAAAATGCCAGTTCGTCAAAGCGAGATGAACGACGGCCCATTCGTTTGGTGCTTCGATTATGCGATCATCAATGAATATGAATGCAGCGATGCGCGGCGATGGAGGTGTGCGTGATTATTATCGACATGTCCGGGGCATCACGTACCTCCATCGCCCCCATCACTTCTTTGTTCCGGCGGGCCAATGATAGACTGGGGGCGCGTTCCTAAACGTTTGACCCGCCGGAACATTCCGCAGCCCCTGGCCCCACTCTTAACCGGTCACGCACGCGCACGGCCAGATGTTGATGGACGGGTGGCCATCTTGTCCGTTTGATGACCGGGTGCACTGCGGATAGGGTCTGGACTGTACGGTAAAGAGTACTCGTTGGACGAGCTCAAGTCGCACCCGGAGGCGAGACAGGTTTGATGGTGTGGTTGGATATGAAACGCCAGTCGGCTGACAGCGGCGGGATCGAAACGGAAACGATCCAGGAGACGCGTGTCTGTCTCTTTACGGCGGTCACGACAACAGGCACTCTGTACCTGGTTGGGAAAGAATGATATCGGCATTATAATCTACGACTACGGAAGAGAAAAAAAACGACGGTTGGCGCTAGATACAAAACGAGCTGGAGGGCTTTTATCCGCGCACTAGGCGTCGGTGTCGGTTGGGAAGGTATCAGAAGAGATGGGGAGATGCCATGGTATGAATATAGCTGTATGCAAAAATGTGTCTATGTCATGCGATGCTCGAGTGGGATGCGGGGTTGTGATAGTGCGAAGGCGAGGGGAGATAGGTCTACAGATGCGATTCCAAACCCAGCACGGAGATGGTGTTTAGATGACGAGGGGCTTAGGCCTGAAATTTTGGTTTCTACCAAGGATGAGGGTATGCCACACCGACACACGGCACACCTACCGATTTACGCATCATCAATGGTGGTGACGAATTGGGCGAGTCTGTGTGGGGTGCCTGGGACGGTGAGGACGCGGTTGGGGGTAGACGGATGACCTACAGACTGCATATAGGGATGCATGGGAGGAGCGTGATGCGGCATCGATGCCGTCTTGGACAAGACTTTTCGGAGCTGGCAAGGGGTCAGACGCGTCGACCGTGCAGGCGGGTGCATACCTTGGCTTCGCTGTCGGCGGCATGTTGCGCGTACATGCTCGGGTGGAGTGAGACGCTGTCGAGGCTGGTGGCCTGTGGGAGGGAGGAGAGAGCGCAGGAGAGGCTCGGGAGAGCGACCAGTTTGTCGTGGCGAACGGAAGACATGATGAGGAGAGGGTCAGACGGGTCAGGTACTTATACCAAAGGGACGTTTCCCGCGCGCACCGTTCTCATAACGATGCGCGGCGGCATCTGAGATCGGTTTATTTCGGTCGTAATAGCGTCGACGAACGAGCCAGTCGTTCGCCTAAATTTTTGAGGGTCGTTTCTGAACAGATACCCACGCGAAAAAAATCGAAAAAAAAAAAAAAAGAGGGCCTGGCCGCAAAAGCCTATCTGCCAGCGATCTGCCTATGAGACTGTCCGGCCACCCAACCTATCAGCCGGCGCGGATAAGGTCTGCTCTTGGTCGATAGACGGCGGTTGTACGCCCCCCCTGTCCGTATCGTTTATCGCGTTCCCTCCGTCGTGGCTTCCTTTGCAGGGTCATCCGGAAGTGTGCCCGCCCGTGTCGTCTGTGGATGACGAGAGTCGAGCCTCGTGCCCTCAGAGATATGGTCTTGCTCAGTGCCGTAAACGACCCCTGCGTTCGCCGTTCTCAACCGGGTGCCTACCCTGACTGGAGGGACAAACGTGCTCTCGGTTCCTCCACGATCGCGCCGTGCGTTTCTCACCCTCGACGTTGGGTTCCCAGACATGCGTCCTCTCTCACTCGCCGCAACGGAGGGTTCTCTGGGCGATGCCGATCGGACGGAGGAGGCGATGTAGGCTGAACAGGCGATACCCAACCAGGGAGCCCATGTTTCAAAATCACGCCTGATCCGATCCATGTCTCGTCATCTCATGTACCTACCCAATCCCTTCTTCCTCCTCGGAGTCGTCTCTATTACTCAATCGATGGCCTGCACACCATCGTACACCGTCAGACGCGCTCGTGCAACTGACCAATCGCATGTCCCTTGCACGAGATCGGTCACGACCGCCATCACATCGTCGATGGGACCAATCAGTTGCTCCGTGCTATCGCGCTCACTAGAGGCGTGTCAGCACATGCATGGCCGTGCACGTGACACATACCGGAGAGTCATCGTCCCGTTTTGGACCGCTGCCAACGATGAGCGCGTGCAGACGAGCGGGAGAGGGACGTACAGGCAAAGTCGAGCGTGACACCAAACGGGGTCCCGAGTTCGTCGTTGCGGGCATAGCGTTTCCCAATCGACGTGTTGGAATCATCCACGCTCGAGACGATACCCGCCTGGCGTAGTCGCATCGCTGATGGGGTGTGAGCAGAGAGACAGCCACACACGGACAGACGGACAGACGCGATGGACGAGGGGTGCGAATTCCTCCTTGGCACTGAGTGGCACGATGAGCACCTTGGTCGGGGCACTG